>JANHGB010033164.1:35942-61600 GCA_026283785.1 Coracopsis vasa
AGTTGGAGCCGCCCAGCACTTGCACGCGGCTCCGCGGCTCGCCGGGGCTGCCCGCCCAGGGCAAGGAGGAGATGCCGGCGGCGGGACCCAGCAGCACTGCGAGGAAGAGGAGCAGCAACACTGCACCAAAAAGAAACCTCCACCCGCCCCAGCCACTCGCCGCCATATTCCACCCGCCCGCCCTCAGGAAGTGAGGGCGCCAGCGGAGGCGGGGCCCGCGCGGGGGGCGGGAAGCGCGCGGCGCGGCCGTTGGGCGCGAGCTGCCGCCTGAGGCGATCTGTGGTACGGGACGAGGCGGCGGTAGCGGTCCCGCACCGCAACCGGATAGACCTCGGTGTCACCGGCACGGAGGGAGGCTGCAGGCCCAGCTCCCGCTCCAAGCGGGAGCGCACTCAGCAGGTTCATGAGTCTTTCTTCTATTTGGGCGCCCATAACGGGATGTTCAAGGTTCTCAGCGAGTTCTGAGTGATAAAAAGTGGTAAACACTTGACTAGGATGCTATTAGCTACCAGCCCTGTCAGGCTGCAGTGTAGGATCGTGTTTAAGCTTCCTGGCAGCCTGAGATCTTCACTATGAGGGTGCTGAGGCGCTGGCACAGGATGCCAAGAGAAGCTGTGGCTGCCCCATCCCTGGCAGTGTTCAAGGCCAGGTTGGATGGGGCTTGGTGCAGCCTGCTCTAGTGGAAGGTATCCCTGCACATGGCAGGGGGTTGGAACTGGATGAGCTTTAAGGTCCCTTCCAACACAAACCATTCTATGATTCTACCCCCATGCATTGTTTAGCCCACCCCAGACACAGGGCTTCATGTTTTTCCTTGACTTCAATGACATTCCTGTCAACCCTATTCCTTTGGCTTGTCCAGGTCTTCCTGAATGGTAGTCCCACCCTTGAGTGAAATGATTGCACTCTCAATGGTAATCGGGACAGTCAACTCCCTTAGCCTGGTAAACTGGCCAGAAAAAAGGTAAGACATCACTGTACAGGTCTGAGCTGCCGTCCTGCCTAATGCAAAAATTAGCTCTTTTTTGGCTGAAGACTGTCTTGGCTTGTAATCTGTGGTGAATTTTGTAATTCAAAAACTCCAAAACTTGATAAGCTCTGTTGTTAAAACATTTACACTCTATTTCTCTCCAGCAGAGGAAACAGTAAGGCTTACCACATCTGGGTTTTTATTTTATCACTTTGACAGTTTGATTTATGAGGATCTTCTACATTACTCCCATATTTCTTCACAGGAATCTGGGCTTTGCTCTGATTGTTCCTTAAAACCTGAATATTGATGTGGCCTTTATTTACTGGCACTGAAGTGGACTCAGCATTAGCTTCTGGGGACAGAAGTACAAGATTGTTCCTAGCCAGGAGGACTGCAGCAGGAGCTGTAAGCTTCTACTCTCTCTCCAGCAGGCCTGCCTGTTGCATCACTCACACTATGCAGAAATGAAACAGTGACAGCAGTTTTCCTCATTTGCTACTTCTCAAGAGTAGGTCACCTCACCCAATGACTCTCTCCTCGCTAGGAATTCAAATAGTACCTGTTGTTACCAAAGATTTTTGTTGACCGCTTCCCATCCTTTCATTTCTGAGCTGTAAGCTTTTTGCCACTGCAGTTAATACCAGCAGAGGAGTAAGAGCCCCACAGACCACATCTTCTAATATTTCCCATGTGATAGACATAGATGGAACTCAAAGTGTCTGTATTAGAGTTTTTCTAATCCTTTAGCTATTCTTGTGGTTTGTAAAACATTAATATATATTTCTCTAATTTACCAGTGCCCTCCCTGAATGGATAGTTTGAAAATTGGACATGGTATTTTAGCAAAGTTGAGACCTGAGATATGTAGTGAAGGAAAAGAAATACAGCAGTAGAAATTATATAGGAAGACACACACTTGGCTGAAGTGCCCTTGTGCAGAGATAGTACAGAAAAGACTTTTTTCTGCTGCTTAGTAAGACCTGGGGAAACCTGAGGGAAACATTAGTTTTTCCACAGACTCTTTAAGGCAAATGGGATTGGGAGGGCACACTCAAACCAGGGATTTGAGATCTGGTGATGGAGCCAAATCAGAAGAATTTATGTGACAAACAGCTGATGTGCAAAGGAGAAGGTTGAGGAATATTTTATTGTTGGTAGAAGGTGCTGTATAGTTATATTTGTGTCTTAAAAGAACATGTAAATGAAGGGGGTGGCAAAACAGATCTCCAAGTGGCTGAGGAACACATAAAATGATGGCCCCAAATATATGGGAGTGTTTCTATGAATTGAAAAAGACCAGGACAGAAAGATTTGAGGATGAAAAGAGCAAAAGAACTACTTTGTAAGTTATTCATAAGTAATTACCATATGGTTGAATAAGCCATATTCAACACAGAGGATGTTTGCAGTTCAGGCAAAATCTGCTCAGGAACAAGGCAGAGTGGCTTTCATTCCTAAAACAGAACAGTGTGTTCCTAAAACAGGGGAGACATGTTATGGTGCTGCTAATCCCTCTGAAGTAGATCAGGCTTGCAAAGATGGAGAAGATACACCTCATTTGAACCTGAATTAGGAGCATGAAACAGGAAATGGATAAAAAGAGAAAACAGGAGAGCAGTTAGAGAAAACAGCTGTCTGGGTCAGACCATTTATTTTGTGATTACTTCAATTACTCCATCCCTTATAAAACTTACTCTTCTTTAGCTTCATTGGGCTTCTGTGAGATCTGTGTGTCTTCAGCTTTTACCCTATATGTGTGTGTGTGGCTCTGCTGGCTTTGCATAGATCTTGACAACTATAGTTTTCCAGCTTCCCTACTCCCACTGCTGTTACAGAAAAGTTTTAGGAATCAAGCTGTCAGTCTAGGTTTCAACAACTGTTGATGGAAGTGTATCCATGAATCACAGTTAAGTTTTGGACAGAATTGGGACAAAAAAAAAAAATAATAATTTATGAGTTCAATTCTGTAACTGTTTGTTTTAATACTGATTATAAAATGGGAAGTTCAGCTATAGTATGGAAAGAACAAGTGGGGTAGACCTGAATGGAGAGACACTAACAATGTATCTTCTCTGGTACTGCAGGCACTCCTGTCACAAATATTTCTATACTCAAAAGATAATTTACCTTGGTGACCAGTCCCTGCTGTGTACAGAGCACACCACCAAAATACATTATTTCCTACATTTCCCTAGCAGTATTTTCAGTGTTCCTCTTGAAGACTGTGCTTTGTGCTCTGTAAGTGTTTTATCTGTGTCAAGTCTTTGTTCTGAACTAAAATTTAGCCTCCTGTGATAGTGTGGCTTTCCACTGTGGAAAAAAAAAAAAAAAGAAAAGGAATTAACAACTCATTGATTTTGGATGTGTGGTGTAGAGGATCCAGCTAGAAAACTTTTTCTGTAAGTTTGTTTCCATTAGGTTCATTTTCTACTTTATTGAATGTTGTCCTTTCATTAGTTTGTGTGGGTATCTCGTGGTCAAGAAAGGTATTCCAGCACTTCATGTGTTTTGTTTCACTGTGTCATGACAGATCCATGACACTGCCTAGAGCAGACTTACTGTAAAATAGGCTTAATATCACCATCTTTGTAATTTTTCTAGTTCTATACTGGATTTCCAGAGCTACCCTCCTAAACTTTTGGAATTTGCTTGTAAAACTAGAAAATAAGAGGTGGGTATCACACAGACAATGGCAGTTTTGTTATTTCCAATTTTAATTTAGTCTGTGCATGCACCTAATGAAATAATAGTTGCAATATTTTTTTCTCTATGTGAATAAAGAGTTTGATACTTGCTTTATGATTTAAGTCAAATAATAGAGTAGAGAATAAACATATATTGCCAGAAATAAGTATTCCATGCTGTAGTGTTCCTGTTCTAACATGGATTCATTAACCTCAAAGCTTGTTGTATTTAAGGAGAGTGGGTTAGTTGCAAATAGGTAGGTCAGTAAATACAAACACAGTAACTAACTGTTGGAAATTCACCAGGGCTCTGCCTTTGACGTCTGTTTAAGAACAAAAATCTCTATACAGGAGTTTGACTTTTGACCAAGGTTTTTCATATCTGTTCTTCATAAATAGAACTGCAAAATTCGTTGGCATATTAAAAGTATATAGAAAGCTTTCTTTTTGATAGAAATCAAGTTTACATGAATCTAATGACTAATGGATATAAGGAAGAAATTGTTTACTGCAAGGGTGGTGAGGCACTAGAACGGTTTGCCCAGGGAAGTTGTGGATGCTCCATCTCTGGCGGTGTTCAAGGCCAGGTTGGACAGAGCCTTGGGTAGCATGGTTTAGCAGGAGGTGTCCCTGCCCATGGCAAGGGGAGTGGAACTAGATGACCTTAAAAGGTCTTTTCCAACCCTAACTATTCTACGATTCTATGACTACCTCCCAAAAGGTAGGTATATAATGGAAATAGGAAATCATATTTTGCACCTTCATAATGAAAACCAGTTGAAGGTACTATACACATAATACTTCTAGTTAAATGTAGTTTTCAAGAACATCTGAGCTTTGCTTCCTGTGTAAACATGAACTAGAATTGTTCTGTTAAGAACTCCAAAGTGAAGATAAATTATCAAAGGCATTCAACATTGAAAAATACATCTTATTATCAAAGCAGCACTCACTGCTCATTTGTTGTTTATGTTTCTTATTCAGGGAAGTTAATGTGCATCACTACAGGCTCATTAGTGGACACTCATTCTGCCCTACCTTCCTGAATGGCTGTTCTTGATCTTCTAGGAAATAATATATAAAATGTGCTTTTCCATCTTGCCTGCATGTCCAGCTACTGAAGACACTTGGCTACTGAGGTGAAGTTTGTCATACATCAGGATACAACAGTGCTCAATGTATTTCCTGCCCCCAGAAGCATCCACAACCCCCAGGGAGCAGAAACGCAAGAGAGAACCTCGTTCAGGAAGTGTACCATGCCTACATGGGAGCTAGAAGAACAGTTTGCTTGCTGGCTTTGAAAAGATGACTGCTCAGCAGGGGAGCTGGGACAGAAAGAATGAGATTTGGAACCTGCAGGGCAGCCTGCTTGTGGTGAAATATCTCTGTACTGGTATCTTCTTGTAACAAGAAGATGGAAGTACAAAATGGAGGGACAGGAAGTCATTTGCAGGCCTTATGTAATATCCATCTCTGTGAAGAGGTGCATGCCGGAGGATTCCTCTACCCACACAGCTCTCCACTATGCAGGCATTCCTCTGCAGCCTTATCTTTGCATAACTCGAGCATAGACCTCCTACAGGATCATCTCCCACCTCTAATGTGCATCTGTTCATTCTCTGCCTGTCAAGCCTCTTCAGAATTTAAAAGACATTGCAAGAGATAGAAGAACAAGCTTTCAAATTTAAGTGCACCAGATCAGGAGAGATCCAATAAGAAATTTGAATTTATATTGCCTTTCTTATTCCTCTTTTTTATTTTTCCAAAGTGGAAAAGAGAAAGGAGAACTGCTGTCTAAGGAACTGTTGCTTGCAATATATTTCTCCATGGCAATAAAAATATCTGCAAGGCAGAGGTGCAATTCTCTTTTTAGACCTGACACCTCCAAAGCCTGATATATGTGGCTGAGTTAGATGAAAAGGTATTAGGTTTTTTCTTAGATTATGATGCAAGCTCAAGCTGGCTAGGCTCATCAGACAATAAATCTAGTGCAAGTATGTGTGGCCAAATTCTACTCTCACAATTGTTGCTCTCTGTGGTCAGTATTAGTCGCTACTGTGATACTGGCTCCCATCTGCTAGTTGTGAGAAGAGCATAGATTATTTACAATGTAAACAGTCACTGACGTAGAATAATTCTGATTGTGCTTCCACATTAAACCAGAAATAATGCTATTAAAGGCAAAGGAGTTATTCTTCCTTACATAACACATGAATCCAAATTTAGGCCTTTATCACAAGGCTAAGGTTTGTTAGGTATAGCATGGATATTTATACATGGCTTTTTACCATCAATTACTTCTTGTTTCAGAAATAACCCTTTTTTTTGATCCTTTCTGACAGCTGCATGTTGCATTAAAGTAAATCAAACTGTTATGGAGATCTTCTGTTGGCATTAGCAGGGACTGCACAAGAATTGGGTAGTGCAGTTCTCACTGCACTGGTTCTGCAACACAGCAAGTGCTTTTTCCATTCCAGACAGTGACAGTCTCATGAACAGTAGGCAGCTCTCTTCATAGTAGGTCATCCTCATTCTAAATCTGTTCCGAATGCTATAGCAGCTCAGCAGTGAAGCAAGCCGCCCAAAGGGACAGATGTAAACCCAGGCTAAGCTCACAGATGTTCTATGGCAGAGTATCTGCTGTGCATTATAACACACAAAATATATTGCTGTAATTTTTTTAAAGGTCACAATAACTCAAGACTTCCCACAAAAAGAAAAAAGCTCACCTGAAATGATGGCATGTTTGAGAAAATGAAAACTGTCACATCATAAACTAAGTTCTTGCTTGTAGTCAATTTTTGGATAAGCATACCAGAAGATACTGCAGCAAAGCCATAAATCCACATGCCAGTTCTCAAGCCAAGCTTTCAAAAATTCCAATCTTCGTGAATATATGTTAGTCTGAATTCAGTGCTGAGATAAGCAGCTCCTGGTGAAAGCAGCAGGATATACATGAAACAATAAGGAAATATTTTCCAATATATTGCTGTGTCTGCACTACCTTTTCAGAGTTCATAGTCATTCTCTCACACTAGGAAAATGTGTCTTCATCTCAGTGCAGTGAAGAAGAGTATTTCTGGCCCCCATCTGAACAATTAATGGGCATGCCAGTATCTCTGAGGCTCCTAGGGGGTTAGTCTTCTCTAATAATTTTTAGGTTTCTTCCAGTACTCCAAAACAGGCCTAAAATCTTTATCTGGACCTCCTGTTTAACCAGTGATGTCTTGCAACTCTGGGCATGTTTCTCCTATTCCTTTCACACTGGCCTGTGCATTGCATACACTAAGGAAAACGGACAAGTAACTCTCAGTCTTTGGGGGTTTTTTCTTCCATTTTTTTTTTTCCCCTGACAACCATTTAAAGAAGGTAAAACAACTACACAAGATATTGCAAGGCACTGGAAAAAAAAAATCTACCTCTACAGACTTACTGAAATGCACAAGGAATGCAAGAACTGTAATTATGTGACTATATTCTGCCATAGCTTTGCCACTGTAATTCTCCTTGTTCTCCCTTTCCCAGGGACAGTTTAAAATAAGTTACTTGAAAGAAGAATTACATGCAATGTCATCTGAGTTTATTTCCTCACTTATCTGGAATCACCAACGTCTTAACAGACATTTCAGGCAATTTATTCTTTGGGCAATGACCTCAAATTTTTCCTGGAATATTAGGAATGTGATCACTTTCAGTTATAGTCCTAAGATCACCCCACTGATTTTAGAGTTTAGTTACTTAAATGAGAGTTGAATTTGAACCAAAACATTTTCTGTATTGAAATTCAAAGCAGACTGAGGTCAAAATTCTTGATCCTGACATCTTTTTCATAACCAAAAATCCAAATAAATGAAGAGCCAAACAAAGGTGATTTTATTACCATCAACAGGCTGTATTGTCTCTTCAGTATTGCTACAAAATGGAATGAGAAGATTGCTTACATTTCATAACAATTTATGTGGCCCCAGAAATATTTCTCTCTGCTCCAAAAAGAGGTGTGATATAGATTAATAAGCCCCTGCAAGGATGTTTTTATGAATGGACCTCTGCTCTTGGTGACTGAATGCTCTTGCCGGTGCCAAAGAAAAGAGGCCACCCAGATTACTCTGCTTCCAGCCTGATCTCCATCTGGTACAGAACATCCCCATCGCTCACTGTGCAGCTGCTTGCCTGTGACAGTTGCCAGAGGCACTTGCACTGCTGCTGTCAAAAGACACTTCCAGGCAGTTTGTCATCTGCAGGTTGCAATTGCCTTTCAGGTAGTGGGGTAGTGATCATGGGCTTGCGCTGGTAGTCCCTCTTCAGGCAGAACTATTAGATGTGGCAGGAGTTTTGCTTGAAGAGTTACTGCTGCATGGGGCTACAGATTATTAGATTGAAAAGTTGTATCTTGTTGCTGGGACATGTGAAAGCAAGTCTTTTTAAACGCAAATTGTCTGAGAAAAAGACTACTCAAGCTTCCAGAAAGCTGAAATTTCAGTCTTTTATTTGCTAGTGCCACAGAAACCTTCAGGTATACAGTCAGCAACCAGTTATCATCCCATCATTAAATGCAACTTCCAAAGTGTCCATAAATATTTAAGCCTATTGCAACATTCAGACATGTGGGTTGATAATTAAGGTGATCAGTGTAATGCAAATGACTGATTTTTCTCTAGGAGGATCCTGTGCAGAGCAATTGTGTGATGCAGCCCTAGAATACATGGGTATCAAGCACAAAGTCAAGATAATATTTGTCTTTTGAAAGAAAGAAGAAAAACTGTAGGGGGTGCACATTTATCTGAAGTGTGGGTTGATGATAGGGCTTATTTAAAAATTTATTTCAGAGCTACTTTGCCAGAGAAAGCATTAGCAGGTATCTAGAAATAACACATTTTGCAGGGAATATGAATGTTGAAGTTGATGGCTGCTCAGAGCCTTCTTTGCCAGCCTTTCCCTGTTAAGTACTGTTCAGCTCCACAAGTGGACAACATAAAACAGATATAATCAATAAGTGGATTATGTATGGTAACAATCTAAAGGATGCTTTAAGGATATAGATATGTAGTCTTAAACATAAGAGCCTTGTACTGAAAGTTCATTTTTATTCCTGAAATATTCCTAGCTATAGTGCAGCTTTCCATTTCATAGAAAGTATTCTTGTTCTTTCAGCTTCATCCATAACCTCTAAATCCTTACTTTTCTCCTTTGGTGAAACATGAAATATATTGTACACTCTTAAAGGTTTTTATAACCTCAAACATCTTTTTCCCATCTCTATCAGCTTATTAAGTAAGAAAGAAGTTGTCTTGCTTGGCAAATGGCCTTTAGGTTGTTTCGTCAAAGTTTATGAGGAGTCATTTTCAGGGACCCAGACATGACCCTGTAATAAGCTGCTGTTGCCATACGCTTAAGCACAGAGAAAGAGGCAGTTTGCAAAGCAGAAATCTGCTATGCAACAACTGGCGAAGCAACAGCACTTTGGCTTTAGACCCTCCTGTCTCTGGCAAGCAGACTGTAGATCCAAGTCTTACATTCTAGTCCTGTGAGTCTCCGGTCACTCCCATGGAGTGTTGTCCCTTAGGCAAGTATACCATTTGGCACACTTTACCCTAATTATAGCTCATGTTGCAACTCTTAGCCAGTGAGAATGTTGCTGTCCTGCTGCTCAAAACGCTGGGGAAGGGTGGAATTCTTATTTCTGTGCCTCACCCAGAACAGCGTTTGAGCCAAGTGTTTCTGTAGCATAAATGATGGATATTCTTTAAGCTGATATTTTACATTTTTTCTCCCATTTCTGTGATGTTTTCCATGATAAATCAATAGGTAAAAATGGGAAAGCATAAGACAATGATGACCTTCTAATAGGACTTCTGTGTTTATATGTAAAACCTCAGAGACAGACATTGTGCTTCTGTCCCAGAGGTGCATTAATGTAAGAAAAACACCAAGACTGTAAACCTGAAGACAGCTGCAGTCAAAGGTATCTTGAAGCAGCCACATTAGGTGGCTGAGCAGACATTTATACTTGTAACACTGGCCGAGCCCTGGCCATAATAATATTACTTTCTGATTTGGCTTCATAGAGAATTATACTTCTGGTGAACTGTTAGCATATAGCTATAAATTGTCTGTTCAATTTGATCCAAACACAGATCCATATGCATGGAATATGTCCTGCTAAATCACAGCTTCAAAGACAACAGCACTCTTGTTCCTTCTTTCACACATTTGTGTGAAGAAGCTGAATTATATGCCTCATTGAGGCAGAAGAAAGAACACTTTTACTGCAAAGTAGAAAATAGTGAAAATTATTTTAAATGCTTGAAACCTCCAAGCAATTTCTTAAATGCAACCATATGATTTCTGTTACAGAAAGCAGAAAAAAGAATGAACAAGGAGTCACCCAAATCCCACCACACCCTGAGAAATGAGCTCTGCTGTCATTCTCTCAAATGCAGGACTGCCATTTGGAAATGTAACAGACATTTTTTGAGTCCTCTCAACTATCTGCCTACCATTTGCTGCTACTTGTGGTTCAGTGATTTCCAAGTAAAATCTGTTCCATGAACAAAAGGCCAGAACAACTAAAACAACTTTTTGGTTGGTAACAGGTGCTGGTTGCTCCCTCTGGCCTGGAAGGATTATGTATTTTATGCCCAGAATTTCTTTTGGGATTCAGTACCATCCCTTCCCATAAATATCAAACAAAACAGAAAATCTCAGCAATGCCTGAGGACTGCGGAGAGAGTGCAGCCCCTCCCTCGAGGTCACTACAGCATCAACCTTCTGCTGTTTTCACATTCTGTTCTTATTTTCTAAGGGTCTCTAGTAGAAGCACAGATGGCTTTTAAAGGGATGGTCCTCATGTTCTATCTAGAGTCTGTTTATTGGCAAAATAACCACTGAAACCTTCTATAGGTAGGAAAAAGGCTGTTACAGAAGGACCTTAAGAATAAACATATCCCACTACTACTTTCAGCTTTCTAAAGTCTGACTAGGTAGAGAATCTTAGAATTGAAGGCTCTAAATGTGCAAAGCATTATCTGCTGATTTGGCCTCTGTTGAAAGACAAAGACTACTTTAGTTAGTAGACAAGCTAAAAGCCCTCTTAATGTTAAAAACCATTACAAGAGATACAGTGAAGAACCATGGCAGTTAGAAAATTATCTTCTCCCACTCAGAGCTATACACCCAATTACACATTTATACAACTAACAGAAAGAACTAAGATTGTTGATAAGAGTTCATAGCTACTGATGTAGATAAAAGCTTGCTGGAGACAGTAGTGAAAGCAACTATGAAAAAAGCAATCCTTGATTATACTATAATAAAACACATTGAGAGCCTGCTGTGAGCTACAGGTCACTATGTGCTATGTTGCACTGTGGCTCCCTATGTACCTAAAGTCTCCTTAGACAAAAAGGACCTCTCAGGTGTATGTACTTACAAACTTATATGGTGGGTGGCTACTCCACAGTACTCCTCTTCCAAAAAGAGTGCATCAGTGTCCTGAGGGCAGTAATAAGCTCTGTTGGCCACATCAGCCTCACCTGGGACCCCTACCCACACCCCTTCCCATAGGCCCTTGGGACCTATTTAAGCTCAAGCTTGGGTGTGGTGGTGTGATTTTGGGCTGTGTTGTAGGGTTTGTTGGCTTTAGTTGTGTTTTGTGGCTCTCCTTAGTGCTTGAAGTGCAGCTTTATCTACTCTTGTCACTGTTTGTATGGGGCTGGTTCTGTTGTTTTTTCTGTGGCTGTTTCTATGTGCTATACTTAGATCCTGCAGGATGATGTGCTGATTAAGTCTGTGCTAGGGCCATTCTCAAGTCCTGGCTTAGCTCTGCTCATGGGGTTGCGCTGGTTTTTTTGATGCTGCAGGGTATGTTAAGTAGAAAGATAAATAGACTAGGGCTGTAATGAAGCTTCAGGGGATAAAAGTTAGTATAACTTTTAACAGTTAAAGTTTTCTGAGAGGTTAATAACACTGAGAAGTACCTAATCTTGCTGTGGAAATATCTAGAAATAAGCAGTCTATTGTTTCCTGTATCAGATTTTTCTGGAACTTAGTTGCCTGGAGGAAGATTCTTAAATGCCAAATGCTGCATTTTATTTTGTTGCAATAGGATGTATGCTTGTCACTGACTCCTGTCAGTGAAACCAACAGGATTACAGAGAGTGGGATTTGCTTCTGTAGTTCAAATAGGTTGTTTAGTGAAACAGACTACAGTATGCTAAACTCATTTTTCTGAAAGACCCTACTTAATTTCAGTCTGGAGAAGAACGGAGATTACTCTCAGCTCCTCAAAAAAGAGCTGAGAAGTGAGATGTTTAATGCTGTCTATAGCCAGACTTTGTTGTATATCTTGTATGCTTGACCAGGAAGTATAAATGCAAGTATTGTCTTTGGTTCAAACACCCATTTGTAGAGTATCTAGTTTACATGAATGGCTAGCAGCAGTTTCCTGGAGAAATTATGTAAAGGACATGTGCAAATTGCTTTACCTAGGCCAGATGCAGTTAGCAGCTGCAGTTTTGGTAGTCATTGAATTAAATTCACCCAGCTACTTACACTTGGATTCTAATTAGAATCACTCTATTTTTCTGCAGAGTAGCATAGCAAGCCTGGCATACTTAGTAAGATTGCTATGCTGTTTTCATAGCTTCAACTGTCAAACTGCTTTTGTTCTGAAGAAAAACTGCTTGTTAAAATAAAAGCTGGAAAGAGAAAAAAGTTAAAGGAGATGTTCAGACTTCTGAGCTTTCCAGAGGCATGAGAAAGTCATGGGAGTTTCCTCTAATTTAAAGAAGACTGCCCAGTAAAATTATCTCTTCAGATCAAAGTTTCCTCCTTCTCTGACTCGGAACAGATATTTTCCTGTCTGCTAGCATATTTTACAGTACAGCTTTTGTAGCAGTCTTGTTGTCTTTGAGCTGCCCTGCTGTCTCTGTTTCTCAAGGTGTTGGTGAGAGTAGCATTGTGAGGGGTTTAAAGTTAATGAAGATAAAAGGGCCAATCAAATAGTCTTCTTTGTAGCTTCTGGTTTTAAGGTGTCCGAAAAGAACTGTGTCAGCTTTCTTGCACATAATAGTGTGTGCATACCCTAAATATGTTTTTATCCTGAATATATCAATAAGGTTAGTGAAGGTGATGTAGGTAGAGAACGACTGATGCAGCCCAAGGTAGCTGAGCTCATCTGAGTAGATCAGAGTGAAATTTTCTTCCTTGGTTATGTTGTTTTAACAACTCAGTTGTGTTTTCTCCGTGTCTTCTTAATACTTTATTTATTTGGACAAAACAAATAATTGCTCCTTTTCAATTTCCAAATAGCCATTCTTCATGTTAGGTCAAATGGTGTATTGTTGTGTTTGTTGATAGAGTTTTTACAGCTTATGTTCTTATTTTGTTCTCAGGAAAGGTTTTCCTGACTGATATAGGAGTTTGGTTTGAAACACATTGGGGGAGTGTTCTACCTCTGGGTTCAGATATACTTGACAAACTGATATTAAAAGTAGCTAAGGGTTTTCATCCAATACCCTTCCTTCATTCTTACTGATCACTAATTCTTTCCACATCATTAACACTTTGTACAGGTGAGTGTTTTTAAAATACTTCTATATCAGAATCTCCTAATGAGGGAGGGCAATATTATGGCAGTACTTGCTTGCATATTGGAAATTATAGCAAATACCTTGTGACAACTCAGCCTGAACCTGTGGAGCTGAAATAAAAAAGTTGTGAAGGTTAAATGAATTTGTGGAATTTTCCTTTGTTACCTGTCTATGGACTCTGAATCTGGGCTCCTTTTTCTTAACTGATTAAACCTAAAAATCAGAATTGCAAGGCTGGATCAGCCAAACTTCTGTCAAACCAAGGAGCCTGTCTCAAGACTGGGTAACAACAGATTATTAGGGAAAGAGAACAAGTTCAGGCCCTGGATACTGTATTTTCTCTCCTGGAAACACCTTGCACCAATAAGGGTTTCTGGAGCATTTAATTTCTCTTTGTCAGCAGTGGACTTCCATGAATTTGCTTATCCTCTCTCTGAACTCATTCATAGTTCTTGGATACTTTAGCAGTAGGTTCCACAAATTAATTAAGCTTCATATTATAAAAGTAGTTCCTGTATTTGGTTGATATCTGTGGCCTCATAACCAGTGTTTTGCTTCTTAGATTTGGTACTGTAAGAAATAACAAATTTTTCCTTTCCCTCCTTTTTAGAAAATATGTAGACCAAGTGCTGCTCCACTGACTGTGGTGGAATCTGGGCTGCTGATTTTTGAAGTGCAAGTAAATGGTTGCTCTAGATGCAAATGCAACTTGCATTTTCTACCTCTCTCCCAGTTACTTGGTATTGCAGTATGGTAATGACAGCTTGGAGCAGGTGTGATTTCCATTTTTGTGTGCTGAACCAGTTGTATGCTTCTCCTTTGAAAATGTGATGACAGATTGGGAATACAGCCTCTTAGACAACCCATGTCCTCCTCAATGCTCACTTGTGTTGGTGGATGCTGTGCTCAGTCAATTGACAGTTTGTCAACAGCTGATTACAGGATAGCAAAATTAAGATGGCACCTCCTGCTAAGTAGCTTTTGCTTCTTTTAGGCTATTGGCACCTTGGTAACTGTTTTTAGGCTGAGCTTGGTTTCCTTTCTGGTACTGGTAGCCTCCCTTGCTGTGCAGAGCCTCAGCTGAGCAGCAGCTTTCTTGCAGTTTCTGACTGTGAAGGTTTGCTCAATTTTATTTCACAATGACAAGAAATTAACAGTGGCCCTGAGATGTCTTCATGACAAATCAAACCTTAAGTTAGTGTAAGACTGTGAAGAAATACTCTGCTTCGCAGAAGGTAAAGGGGATGTTTTAATCATGGAATCGTAGAATGGTGCAAATTGGAAATGACATCAAAAGATCATCTGGTCCAGCCTTTCGTGGAGAAGGGAGCACAGATGAGATTATCCAGTGATAGGGACTCTACTTATCCCTAGGAGGGAGTGGTCTTGACATAAGCCACCTTGTGTGCTATAGCTTATACATGAATGGCATATGTGCTTTCTTGTTAGCAGAACTGTAGGGTTTTGAGTGCTTTCACTTGTCCTTGACTCCCAAGTGTTCAGCTCTCTCTCTTTAAGATGCACCTGAGGCATGTCTGTAGCAGTGAATAGAATAACTGGCTCTTTTTCCCTTCACTGTGAATGCTGCCATCCAAATCTCTGTTAGGAAATAGCAATATTTCTAGTGACCCTCTGCATTTCTCTTTAGCTGTTTCCTGATGTTAAGCTGATGCTTTTTAAGTTTGTTCTCCAATGTGGCCAAACTATGCTCTAGTATTTTCTATTTCTTTGTAGTGTTTTGGTGTGTATACTTAGAGTCAGTTCTTTGCAAAGTACAGGTACAAGGCAATTGATTATGCATTTCCTTAGCTTATAAAGAGAAACAAATAGAAGCATAAAGGGCTTGAAAGGGTAAATAGTAGTAAACTCTTGAAATTTCTGTTTCTGCACTTAAGGCAATGAGAGCTGTATGGGCTAATGCTATGGTCAGTGGGGGAAAAAACACTGGTAAGTCAGAAAGGTAGCATTTAATGCTCACTTTTTTCGGGCATATTTAAGTGCCCAGGCCTCCTGGGAGGTTAATCAGTCCCTGAGAAAATACCTTTCTTTGACTGTGTGTGCAAAGTAGAGATGACTTTCTCCGCTTCCCCTGTCTAGAAATCGTAGGTCACTAGAATAAATTGAATGCATGGGCTCAAGATGAGTTCCGTGCCTTTCTGCCCTGTCTCTTCCATGTAGCCAGAGCAGGGCTGGGAGGAGGAAAGCCTCAAGCCTGCAATTGGGACGGCAGCTGAAAGGCTGCCCATGGAGATTCCCCTCATATGCTGCACTGTAAAAAGAAGCATCATGGGCTGGACTTTAAGCATTACTGCAACCCATATTCTGGTTTGGAGGTGCTGCTGGAGTTCAGGCAAGCTCTCCAGACCAAGCTGCCTAGAGAGCCTTTTCACATCATCTTTCCAGCTCTACATGGCTAAGGGCAGAAACAGGAGTTACCATCTGTGATTTCTTTTTTTACACTATTCATGCTGCTTATCTCCTTTACTTGGCTTTGCATGTGCAATCTGAATTTTGCTTTTGATAGCAGATAGTATGGGAAGAGAGTCTGAAAGAAACGTTGAAGGAAATATATGCTCAGAGTTAATTTATAGTAGCTCATAAAATCTGACCCCAAATGTTTTAAGCCATTCAGAAAGCTTAGCATGAAGCAATTAAAAGTGTAAAATCAGTATGTCCACATGAAAGCATGTTGAACAGATGATAGTGTACTTTTCTTCAGGGATAAAATAAGCCTCACATCTCTTGCAAGAGATTTGTCAAACCCAGAAAATATCATTCTAAGCACTTAGAGATATGACTTGAGCTTTTTAATGTTTTGAAATATTCTGTCTTGACTTAGCTTTTGTAAGAGAAATATATTTCAAGTCATCTCAAATATGCAGCACAATAATATCTTCTCCCCTCCTCTCCCTCTTTTCCCCAGTTCTTTATGCAGAAATCACTTCTGCAGTTTATTTTCATGGGACGTTTCCAGTCCAGGGAGAGTTGCTGCAGGACAGGTATAAACTTGAATGATCTTTGTGTCATGCAGAGAGCCTGATGAGCTCCATGTTCAGGGGGACTTCACCTTGGTAGAACATCACTGATTGCAGTGGACTGGTTTCTAGCATTCCCATTTTTAATGGCATCAAAGCTATGGGGTCAGTATTATTATATATTAGACCTGAATTTTCATACAGACTAGAAATCTTTTCTTGCCTTTTTTCCAGTTGTTTACCCCCTTGTGTGTTCTGGAGAGTAGAAAAAGTAAGGGACAGTACCATGTAGGACTTGCATTGCAATTAAACTGCATTGACTTCAATCATAAGGACAGATGTAAAAAAATATTAAAACTAGTGTGTTAATAACCCGTTATTTTCTTGGGATGTGAGCTCAGTACTGGGCTCTTGATGGCTGTAGCTTTGGTGTATACTTAGAAAATTCTTTTGCTGCCTCTGCAGAAGTAATGAACTTGTTCCGCCTTGTGCCCTTATGCACATTATAAATGACAATTTCAACCAAAAATAAAACTAATAAAACAACACAAACTACATTATCTTCTTGCACCTTTAGCAACATTTTTTCCTGTTTTAGAAACCAGGGGAATAAATTGAATATAGCAAAATGTGCTGTGTCTGGATTTTGCAGCTCCCAGCTTTTGACAGTCCATCTACATTTTCTGCTCTGGGGAAAATTCAGCTGCACATAAAGATAGGAAATAAAATTACTTCTTGGAGACCTTGGTGTTAAACAGGCTGTGTTGACTGAAACCTGGCAGAATGCTCACAAGGCTTCTCAACCTTTAATGGAAAACTAGATTTGTCATTCTACTGTGTGAAAAATGAGTATTCTTGCTGGAAACATCTCCATTAATTACCAGGTTAGAGCTCAGGTTTCCTTGCTAAAATGAATTTGGACTTTGATAATTACTTTAAAAGGAACAGTTCCATAATCTTGTCTTGATTTTTCTTGTCAAAATGTTGCTGCTTGATGCATTACTTCTATTACAACAAATTGAAGGAAAAGGAAAAAAAAAAAAAAGATGCTAAAAAAGCAGCATTAAAACTGTGCAACACATGGTGACAGATTGAGACTTGAATTATTGTACGTTCTTGGAAGGAGGGAAAATGTCCCCTTCACTTTCTGCCACCAGCTGCTTCCCCTGTGTGCTTTCTGCCATGCTTCCAAGCATACTGGCCTCTTCAGGTGTCCAGCCAGGAGCAAGGAGATAATAGTAACAGATAGACCTTCAAATTCCTATCCCACCCTCTGGCTAGGAGTGTGGGACCAACCAGGAAGCTTTTATGGCTCAAGCCTGTGTTTTTAAAAAGCTCTTTGAATTAGAGACTTAGGCTCTTTGCCAAGTTAAAAAAAGGTACTCAGGGGGAGCATTAGAAATGAAGCATTTTCCTCTGTGTGAATTTGAATTCTTAATTTTTTTAAATCAGACACATTTGACTTTGAAAATGTTACACAAGAATATAAAGGGTAAGGAGAAGCTAGAAAATATTGTGGACTACAGCAAGGTGTGAGCTGAAAAGCTTCTGCAGGCTTCTGTGAGGCATGTTCCAGCTGTAAAATAACTGTTAGTAAAAATACTTGAAGATCTCTGTGTAGTTTATTTAACTTTGAATGTCAGATCATACAGTGGAACACATGTATTTTAAAAGAACTGATAAGATTAGCTCACTTCTGCTGAGATATTACTTGGACAGATGCTTGCTTGGAGCTGGTATCATCTCAAGTGTGTAGCAGGGGGAATCAAGCTACCAGCTGGGTGAGGAGAATAGGTTCTGGTCCCTTCTCTACCATTCTGAGCAGTTCACCTCATCTCCTGAAGCATTTTGTTCCCTGGCTGCAAATGGACTAAGGAGCGCACAGATCAGAAGCTCTCTGTAAAGGATGCATAAGAGAACACTAATACACTCCCAAAGGTTTTTACTGCTGTTAGCATCAGGTCTTGTATTTTTCACTTAGGAAAGTGTAGTTAACTACCAATGACACAGTGACTTGGCATTTTGAAGGTAGATACAAGCAGTGCGACTGTGGACAGAATCCTAATATAACTCTGTCATTGTTCTTGGCATACCTTAAGGATAAATTAGTTTTAAAAGCCTTAGTACAGAGTAACTTTATTTAAATGCTAAGAAAACAATGTATTCCTGCTTTGTTTCATTGACATCCAAGTGCTCAAAGCATCCTATAGAAATGAATCATTTCTTGAAAACAGCTTTCTCTGAAAATTGCAAACAACTTTTGGTATAAATGTGAAAGTGCACTTACTGAATAACAGTGTGCTGGGCCCTTCATCTTCTGAAAACCAGAAACTCTGTAAAATATAATGAGTTTCTGCTGCTTTTCTTTTGGAAATGGATGGCACAATTCATCCCCTATTGCTCCATACTATCCAGTTTTCATTGTTATTAAATAAAGACAAATAGTCACTTGTTCCCTTAGCACTATGTTCTCATGCAAGCAATCTGGGGCTGATAGTCATGGCAAAATGCTGAGTTCATGGTAGAAGAAAGAGAAATATACACCCTAGTGAAATCCTGTATGCAGATGTTGCAATGAAAGGAGTACTGGAAGATGCTAATCTTTTCCTTTTATTTTGCTTTTTGCATATTCAAAACTATCAGTTCTGCTTGATTTGCTGATGTACACAAGTTCCTGCCTTACAAACTGTTGAGAGGTACTTCAGAATGAATGACTAAGAAGTGGAAAGAGGAGGGGTGTGCCTTAGAACATCCAGGGAGAAATGAAAGCCAGCAATGAAAACCTGTCCTGTTAGAGGCTTTCTTGTAGAAACAACAGTTCTTTTTAATAGATCATATTATCTTTGGAGAAGGGCAGTGGAACATAGGAGACTGTTGTAACTTTGAATGTATAAATTTATGTGCATAAAGCAATTATTTAAATGGGAATATGGAAGTATTATTCTTGCCAAACTTAAGTGAAGAAATGCTTGGGTTTAATTAAAGGCTTTGAGCTCAACCCCTCTCTGACAAGACTGCCATTTATTTTAGGGAAAGGAGAAATGGACTCAAATTATATAGGAAAACTAAAGCTCTGAGCACACAGGTAATACTTAAAAAAAATAATTATTTGGATATTGGATGAAGATTTGTGTGGGAGAAATACATTTGATGGGGAGAAATAAAAGAATTAAAGTGTTTTACAAAAGTACTCTTGAGAGCTAATGTAGTGCATTGTGCAAATTGACAACTCAACTTTCAATGCTTTGCTTCTTAAACTGGACTTTTTTTCCTTTTTGCAGCAGATGTCTTCCATTTCTTGTGTATTGGGAATATATTAACAGCATGTAGGTATAAAAAGCACCCTAAGATTTCCAATAGGAAAAATAGTAGAGGGGTCTAAAAATCATGAATGGCTTATACTTTTGTTAGTGGTAAATGTTAAATGTGTTGTAAGCCTCCCATTCCAGGATGGTGTGAGGAAGCAGCAAAAAAACCAGCTGCTCTGCAGGGAAGGAGGAGCCAGGAACAGAGCATGATGGTAATTCAAGCAGGAGGGAGGACCAGGAGCCATCAGGGTCACACAGAGGCAGGTCTGAGGCCAAGGCAAGAAACCTGGGCAATGAGTGCTGGTCAGGGTCATGGAGAAAGGAGCCTGGGCACAGATGACGGAAGGGAGGGAGCAGAGGCAGGGGCCAGCAGTGAAATCTCAGCTGCAATTCAGTTCCCCGGGGAAAGGAGGGGCAGGCCCTCATTTCTAGCTTTCTTCACAGCAGTTCTTACCAGCAAATGAATTGACCTTGGACTTGGCCAGCTGAACTACTCAATTCCTCAGATTTAAACTCCTAGAAGTGGGACGTGCTCTGGGCTAACAGCTGGGCATCTAATGTTTAAAATCTGTATGCTAACTGTGAAGCTGTTTCATGTACTTTGCCACAAGCCCAAGACACAGGCAATTACAGTAGAATCACATTAACACAGTATTTTGCTTGCTGCCCTCTCCCCATATTTTTGATGGTCTTTACTGTTGGTGGTGTTTGGGATCCAGTTCAGAATCAACTGAAACCAGTGGAATTTCTTTCATTGACTTGGCTTAACCTTGGATGAATATTGTAGGCATGACAATATGCAAAGTTTAGAATAGTAATCTTTTTAGAATTGACATATATCTTCTGGCTGCTTTTATTCCTACCTTCTATATTTGCGTATCCACAAGCACCAGTTTAAATTCTTAGCTATTGCTACATGAGTATAAGACTTCAAAGATTTTGGGTATCACTGGCAGAAACTACAGGCAACAACTGTAGTACTGTTAAATTAGCTATTGCCCTGCCAGTGTTTTAGACTACAGTTCACCTGATTTTTCCCAATCTCTGAAAGGTTTAAAAACTAACATTTAAGGCTGCTATGCTCCAAAGCTTTGAACTTCCAGCCAATTAGACCTAAGAAAAATATTCTGGCAGTTAATATCAAGTTGTGGGGGATTTGGGGGAGTGAGTTTTATCGAGGTCTTTTTTGGTTCATGCAGAGATGATGAACTTTTAAAGTTGAAAAGTAACTTCATAGAAAATGTAGAAGCTAAAACTGTAATGATTTAAATGAGTGCTTTGAAGGTCAGTAAATTAGGCCTATCTTCACAAGGGAAGTTGAGATTTGGTAAAAACATTTCATCCCTCAATGACGTATTTCAGCTATGAATTGTCATCAAAGTGCCTCAAAGTCATTTCTCCCTGGTCTTTTATATAATTTAAGCTGTGTAGTGGAACTTTCTCTTGTATTTTCATTTTGGGCTAATACTTACCACGTTTCAGGCATTCAGTGTTTATTCAGAAACTGATATTTCTACCAGAAAGTCTCCATTTCCCTTAGAAAATTTAACTTCTGATGAATTTTCTGCCAGCTCCTACCTTATAGCAGATCTAGTCCTTCTGAACAGTGAGTCTAGTCAATGTTATATGCTTTTATGATACAGTGTGGGTTTTCTACCTTCTTAAGCCACTGCAATTGTAGTTCTGGTTGAAAGACTGCCTTACTTAGAAGACATTTGATACCATGTGTAGATTAACAATTAGAAGTTGTTTTTTCCAGAGCCTTGTACACCTCATTTAAGTTTTCTCCATGTGTAGCTGTGAAAAGATATGCAGTACAAAATGGGATAGAAACAAAATGCCTAGAATACCTCAAATAGGAGATACTGGGTGCAAGGCAGTTGTGTGTGCGTTAAAGGTAGAAGAGGGGCCCTGGAAGAATGTCTTTTAACAGAGGATTCCCCAAGAGGAAAACCTGTTGTCTTTGGTGTGTATGCAGCAACTCCAAAGGACAATGAGTGGTTCAGTCAGACCAGGAAAAGACAAAGGGAATTAGAACTGGAAGCAGGCTGGCAGAATGATGAATAGCTAGTGGATTAGTCAGTACATAGAAACTTTATTTGGCACTCATGTAGTCTGCAGTCTCAAAGAAGAGCCACAGTGTTCCCTTGGGAGATTATTTTAAGATCCCAAAGAATGTATGTGCTGTTCTTTAGTGTCGAGCAATTTCATCATGTGCTCATCCAGCCTGGTTTTTTAATTCAGAAGTAAAAGGGCAGAGTATCCCCTGGATGCATCATTACTGCTGTTCTACAGGAAAAAAGGAGGGGAGAACAGGAAAAAATAAGATTAGGATTCTAGTTTCCAGCTCCACAGTAAGTTATTAGTTTCCCCCAGGATCCATTTTGCTGCACTCTACAGCCTTTGATTCTCTCACTTATTTTATAATCATGAGTTCTCTGCCACTAGAAAGGCAATAGAGATCACATTTGGCATAATGCCATTTCTAGGAAATTATTTGAGCTGCTAAATATAAAACTAATTCAAATTAATTGAAAAACTGTTTTCAAGGTTAACTTTCAACCAGAGTTCTCAAGGCTTACTCTTAAAAAGTGCAGATTTTGCTGGTTTTGTTATTTTAGGATTAAATCATATCAGTAATCAAACCCAAATGGGTTTAAAGCACAGGTGTGCATAATGTTGGTATTTGGTTTTGAATATCCAAATAGTTATGATATCTGAAAAGTCACTTCCTTGTGAAACACTTTCATCACCATTACAATTATGCCAACAGTATTAGTTTGCTACTGGAATACCGAAACTACAGGTTATTGTGGAGATGATACACAAAACTAAAAGGTTCACTAAGGAACATTAAGCCTAAAAAGTCCTGTCTTTCTGTCTCATCAGAGGTTAAAATGAAGCAGTATTTAGTACAAAAAGTAATTTAATTCAAAAAGTTTAAAAGAATAAGGAGCTTTTTTTTGAATGCTGGAAAGAGAGAGGGACTTAATGGTAACACATATTCACCACAAGAATCACCCTTTCTTCTCTTTTCCTTCATCCTCATCATGTACATATGCGTAAGAGCCCAGACCTGAAAGTGGGAGAACTGCCTGGGACCTGGGCTCTGGCCTTCTCTCACACCGATCTGGAAGGATTAAAGTTCTGCTCAGGGTAGGCCTGAAAAATAAATGTAATTGCAGTTGGTGGTGTTACATGGGATGTGGCAGTACAGCTGAGAGCAGCTGGATCATAGACTGGAATGTCTGTAGTCTGTTGTAAGTAAAAAAGAGGTCCAAGCTACCAGTGATGATATGGCGTGAGGATGTGCAGGCCAGGAAAGGTCAAGGTTAAGTGTACAACTTTAATTGTACACATGGTTGTGCTACTGGTGATGACCAGTGACTATGAGCATTACTGTTTGGGTGGAGTAACTGAACTACTAGGGAATATGTGACAGTAGCTGGTAGAGGAGTATAAGCAGAGAAAGTGCAAAAGAAGGTGGTTGGCTGTGTACATAAGGGACAGAACTTGGGTTTTTTTGTTTTTACTTGGCTTTCCAACAACAGGACTTCATTGTGTCTGCTGCTTGGCTGTTGTGCAAAGTGTTAGGCTTGGGGCGATTATGGTCCCTGGGACATTGACAGTACCTAGTGGGACAGAGCAGCTAGTGTGATAGACCCAGGGGTAGCAGCCATGAAGAGCCAGCTCTGGAGGTAGCAGGAGTTTCTTAGTCTGCCACAGGTTAGGAAAGGACTTTTTCCTTCACGTCTGTCATTGCAGTAATGGACAAAGCCATCTGAGCTTGCCCTGTGGCAGAAGATGCTGAAGGGGCTCAACATTCCTTTACCTGTCATATCTTTAAATTCACATCTCTGATAGGAATCTGGAAATCAAGGTATTTGTCAGAAACTCTGTAAGAGTGTGCAGTTTCTCTTGCCTGATGTAAGAGGGGAATGCTGTAACTGAGTGATCATGTCACCAGAGGATATGCCAGGGAGAGCATTATAGAGCGACTGTGTGGCTTCTTCGAGAACCCATGCAAGACCAGTGGAATTGGTTAAAACTAGAGTAAACAAACCCTACTAGATCCAAGATGCAGCCATGGCTGATGCTCTGCTTCAAAGCCAGTGTCAGTTTTGGAAGTGAAGCACTTGGCTTGAATAGCAATGCATCTGTACCAAACTATCATGCTGAACCTGAGCTAGCCCTACCCAGAGACAAATCTCACGTCTGCATCAGAACCTATGTGCAATAGGTGGCACTGTTAGTTTATTACTTGGGCAAACTACCCAAAGGCAAGTGGGAATTGATGCTATAAATAAGTATATGTTTGCTGTGCTGAACAGCAAGTGAAAACTGCCATTACAGGTCATGGGATTGATTGACAAGCATGTTCAGCTGCTTGCAAAAGTTGAATGAGACTTGTAGACGCAAACATCAAGTGATCCTCTGAGCCATGGATGTTTTAAACCTAGTTCCACCTTCAAATACACCTGTGTGATTCCCCCCAGAAGATTAGCAGAACTTTCAGTACCTGACAATGCAGAATTTCAGGTTTAGGTTTAGGTTTTTGCTTGTAAGTTCAAATCTAGCAAATGTTCATGCTTTGTTCCCTCTCATTCCTTCACTAGTTATTTCTGCAGCTTTAATAACTGTTTATGGTCCTGTTCTTCTCTCCAGAAAGGGAGACTTTTGAAGTGTGCTGTGACTCTAAGTGACTGTATTTTAAGTTTTCCACTGCTGTGAATGATGTAAGTGACTTGAGCAGAGGAATTGTGTTGCTCTAGGTAGCCAGTATACTCATCAAATGCCATGTGTGATTGATACACAGAGATATTATAATTTCAGGACAGCTGTGCTAAGTTCTAGGTGCTGAATAAACTTCACACTCTACATTTCAGTAGGTGAAAGCTCTCTATGCAGGACAGATACCCAGTGGAGACAGACTGTTCTAATTTTTAAAATCATGAAAGGCTTTTGACACTTGCTCTATTAATTTTCCACTAAGGACAGTGAGTCCTTAAAATGACTGTTTAGTTAACCTCTGTATGAACGGGCTCTGCTTGTTACTACTAAAATTGGAAGTACTCATTGTGCTAATGGATTTTGGCTCTTCCTTGCTGCTTCACCTTTATCTTTTAAGCAATAAATGTTGTTTGAACATTGCTTTTCTGAGTAAAAAGATAAAATGTGCATTTTAAATTAATCCTTCTTATCCTCTTTGCTTTCCTCTTCACTTAGAAACTCAGAACTGAACAACAGTGCAGTTGCTAATGTGCAGTCTAGTTACCTAAACCAACACCACTGAGACTTTGCCTAGCTTCTCTGGCATAGCTGTTCCTAGCTTGGCTTCTACAAGTCTTCACTCTCAGGACATGATTTTAGTTACTCAGTTACTAAAGCTAGAGTCCTCTATTGTGAATGACAGAGAGGTGTGTTGACTCAGAGCTTTGTGCTGTCAGTGTATTACCAATTATTTCTATGTGTTAAGTATTTCATCCTATTTTGATTCTCCATTCTGCAAGTTTGAAAGCTCAGCGTGAAGTCTTAAAGGCTGTTTTGATGGACGAAGTTAATCACTTCAGTGATTCAAGCCCCCTGTCTGATATATCAAGCGTCAAAGACATATGCACTTGCTAACCTAAAATCCCAACTGGAGTATTAGCAGCAGGCTTCAAACTCATTTCCTGACTACCTAGAAGGGGACAAAAATCAGTTGCAGCTATATACAAGGGGGCTGAGCTGAATCTTGTAGTTGCATCATGCATTTGCATGCAATTAATTTTCATCTGATTTAAGATCTCAAATTCTTTGACCAAAAAAAAAAAGATTGTTCTTCAGAGACTTTCTGTAAAATAGATTATGTTCCATATGCCTTTTAGGGAGGGGGAGAAAGCTGCTTCTAGAACAACTTGAGGTATGTTCTGTGAAAAACATGTATGTAGCCATCCTAACATAAGATTATTCATTGGCTACATGCAAGAAAAGTTAGATACAAATATAGAGTATGAATCTGAATTAATTCAGTAGTATCTGAATTAATGGCTGGCTAAATTTTATTTCCACATCACCCATTTGGTATCAGAAGATACCAAGATGTAGCATGTTTAGCAACTAATAAAAATTCTGCAATGAAGTTATCC
>JANHGB010033166.1:0-15888 GCA_026283785.1 Coracopsis vasa
GGGGCAGGATCACCTCCTTTGACCTGCTGGTCATGCTCCTTTTGATGCAGCCCAGGATACGGTTGGTTTCTGGGCTGTGAGCGCACACTGAAGCCGGCTCATGTTCATTTTCTCATCAATCAACACTCCCAAGTCCTTCTCCGCAGGGCTGCTCTGAATCTGTTCTCTGCCCAACCTGTAGCTGTGCCTGCGATTGCTCAGACCCAGGTGTAGGACCTGGCACTTATTGAGGGTGCATTTATTGAGGGTGATGCTTGCAAATCATTTATTGTTACTCAACAGACTGTCAAATAGCTATCATCTCCTTTACCAGACAGGCTTAATGTACAATACTAATGTATTAGTCTGTATTCCGTGCACATCACTTCTTATCATCATTACAGGGCTTTTGTGTATACAAAACTGTGTTTCATCTTCATTTCCAGGCCAGCAGATTGAAGCCACAATAAAAGATTCAAATGTGAGTTCTTACTGAAACCAATATAACACTGTAAAAGAGGAGGGAGAAAAGAACATTATGGCAATGTCACAATGTCACTCTGATCTGGGAAGTGTAAGCTTGTCTATGGAGTGAATGTGCTGGATTTCATATCTGCAGCACTGTCCAACAAAGATAAAGCAACTTAAATCATTCTCTGTATCAGTGAGTGTGAAAAAGACTGGAGCTGGCTTCTTCACATGAATAATTTAATGAAACAAAAGGCTAGAAATCATGTTTCTGAGGCTTGTTTTGAAAACAGAAATTCCATTTCATAAGCATGCAATTAGTTAGAAAATAGGTTTAATTCCATATGCACATGAACCTCAGAATTTTAGGAATATTTTAATTTAAAAAATCTTAAAATCTCTCCATACAGCTCATTGAATAAAGCTCATTGAATAAAGCACGTGGAGAGAACAATTTCCAGCCATGTTTCTTCAAGGCTTCCAACCCAGTCATGTCAAGCAAATGCCCACAATAACAGGGTTATTCTTGAGTGGGTTCCTTTCCTCATTCTACCCCAGGCTGAGAAACCTCCCCCTAAACCATCAGTTTGACTCTTCTGTTTCTGTGAGTTGTTCTGATGGGAAATAGTTTCATTTTCATTTTTAACCAGTTTAGTTTTAGCATCAGCTGGAGTTCCCTCCTTTTTAATACTGAAAGAAAACTGCTGTGCTGCTAACCCCCAAAAGAGATGAGCACAGCTGATCTGAGTATCCACTTCAGGCTAATGGAGAGCAAGCACTGTCACAGGCAAAAACAACGCCCTGCATCAAGGCTTTTAGTGAGAGCTGGCAAGTTCAGTGGGCAGAGAGGTGGTCTGTGGTGCAAGAAGAGGTGCTACAAGAGCTTGTGACTAGTAAGTGGCTTTAAGTTTCAATGAAGATATGAAAACAGCCTCTGTTCTATTTAGGAGTTCCCAAGATAAATGGATAAAAGCTGGTTGTGAGTGCATCTCAGCTGTGATTTGTGAAGTTTAAGCAGCTGTGAATTTGTGAAGTTTAAGCATTGCATGGTTAAATGCAGTGAAATCGTAGAAGAGGTTTGTGTTATGGGTAATGTGGGGGGACAGAAGAATTGAACTTAATTCTTGATGTCCCCTAGTTTGTGGAAGGTTTCTGCAGCAGGGAGAGTTAAAATTGATCACCTAGGGAGCTTTTTCAGCTCCTTATTGTTTTCCTGACTCTTAATAGATGGAGGTGCAGTGGGGTTTGTGTTAGTTTCTAAGGACTTGCACGTATCTATGTGGTAAGTAAATGCATATTTAGCCATTATGTTGTCCTTGCTAATAATAGAAAGAAAAGTTGCACTACTTCTACTGCTATCTTCCTGTAAAACTGTAGTCATGACAGGAGGGTGTATGGAGTTTAATGGCACTGATAATGGCTATACAATAAGACGCATTTATAAAGCAGTGAATGCAGCTATGAAGAACGGTGCTTACAAGTTAAATCATAGAAAGACTGCCTCATTATGTTGTGATAATGCATTAAATAGCTGGAGTCACTGCTGTAATTAGTATCACCATTCAGAATCTTAGGTGATGTGTAACAACCTCAGAACCTACTCAAGTAAATCATACATTGAGGACTGTAAGCTTGCTGTTCCTCTGCTAAATCTTTGCTGGTAGCATTGCTGACATTCACCTAGGTACATCGGTATTGTGAAGAATTTGTTTAAACACCAGAACTAACGGGCACAATATGATCTAAAACAATGCTGTGACCTGAATTTCAATGGCTTTGCTAGGGGATACCGGGACTGAAATGCATCTTGTCAGCTTAACTCGACTAAAAGCTTTTCTGTCACTTCCCCATCATACTGAATTTTCACTTAAGGAGGGCAAGAGGTATAATTTACCCTTCTAAGTGCATTAAAGGAATAAAGGTTAGGTTGAAAGGGGGATGCTAATCATACAATGTTCAGATAAGTAGAGAAAGATTCACAGATAATTTCAGCTTCTAGCCCTGCCTGAGCAGCACCACAACTGGTATTTTAAGGTTCAGGGCTGTGCTTGCATAAAATACTATGCCTTTCTTCAGGTTAAATGTGTGTTTATGGTTTGGGTCATTTCTAAATGCTTACAATAGTGCTCCCGGGAACTTTTGTGAGCTAATGCTACTACTAGAGGAAAAGTTGAGATTTTTAGGTGCAAGGGTTTTGTTAAATGGGCTTTCAATACCTTTTGTGTGTGGTGATTGCTCACTATTGTTAAACAGTGATTCCCAAAGGTGATTATTTAAGAAACAGATTCTCCTGCAAAGCACTGGCTCTTACTATTTCAGTTAAATGACTCTTCCCTTTTTGCTTTCAGCAGTGCAGGTTGCACTGCTGAGCAGTTCAGATTTTATTCAGAGAAGCTGAAGCGGGCTGATATAAGTAGGATCTGAGCCAGTTTCCACCCAAGGTTGGGCCCTTAAAATATGGCTTAGTGGCTCTGGGATCTCTTTAAAAGTCAACAGGCCATTCTGTACTTGGACTGCTCTAATGGAGGTTGTAAACTTCCAGCTCCAAGTGAATCCCTGACTCTGCTTAGGACAAATACAGGTATCAGGCCTGATAAGGAAAGGTTTATACCAAAATTAATGTCATTTCTGGTGATTAAGAAACAGAACTTTGGTCACTGCTTGAATCAATGGAAGCCAAATATACTTGGGGGAATACTAGCATTATACTGTGCATTACTTTCTATAAATTTTGTGGTAGGCATGCTTATACTCTTAAATAAGTCATCATAAACTCAAAATAGTTCTTTGTATGAGATAAACTTCCCTGAACTCTAAAAGTGGGTCAGTCAAACTGGTTTATGTCAACAAATCTTAATATCAATTATTCACATTGCTACTCGAGCTCTGATACAGTCTTTCTTTCCTGGTACACAGTAAATGAAGATAATGGGATGATAGATGTCTGGGGTACACATGGTTTGAATTGTTTCTCAACACCTATAAAGGTTTGGGGGGTTTGTGACAGTTATTGACTTAATAAAAATTACCTACTTTTCAAGTCTATAACTGCTGTCCATGATCAAGCTTTGCCTTGGCTATGGGAGGATGCGGTTGAAATTCCCCTTCCAGAACTTCCCCAGGATGCATTTCAGTGCATCTGTTTTGGTGGCCAAGCTAGTAACTGCTTGAACAGGGCAAGTGAATGCAAAGAGTAAACTTAAAGACACATTAACACCACCACAACAATCCAAATTACTCTGCCACCTTGGAAAGCTGTGAAGTTTGTACGGGTCCTGTGTTTATATAGGCAATGGGTCTGGAATATTTCAAGTCATTAAGTATTAGTGCTTGCTTATAATGAGTCATTCAAAATTGTGTGTGCTAAGTGTTTAATGATTTTAAGTACCTGAAAAATGGTTTAAGTGGGTTTAATTATTGATCATGCCTATTATGCATATTTTCTCTTAGATTCTGTGCTAAGTAAAACTCTTGATTAGATTTTGGATGTGGAACATGAGGTTACTCCTGCTTTGCTTGTGGATTGTTTTATTCGTGGGCTGTGTTGTTTAGGCTTGTTTTGCTTTCCCTTATTTACTGGACATCTGACAGCTTGTTGTTGTTAGATGACTGCCTACTGTGACACTACTGTTCCCTAAGTGTGCCTGGTTTCAGGATCATTTCTGATTGGATTGAAATGGGATCATACCAGGGTTGGGCTAGAGCAATAAAGTCAGCAGCTGCCTGAGATGCTTTAAGCTGAACATTTTGCTTTTGTGCAGGTAATGGCTGCCTTCATTTTGGCTGCCTTATCTCCTTTGCTAAGTAGAAAAGGGAGATTCAGGCAATCAAAGATAAAGGTTTATCTTTTTGAAAACTTGAACTGGGGAATGGCTGGGGTAAGCCCTGGAAGCTTCCTCAGTGAAGGGCTATTTTATCCCTTGTGCACACTCAAACAGCCTCTCCCTGAAGCAGATGGAGATTAATACCATTCACCTGACAGAGCATAGACAATTTATTCTGCTAGGAATATAGTAGAAATGGTTTGCCTCAACTCCTTTGTTCATTCCAGTTCTTGTGACTCATGAGATTGTAATGTGGAAGGAGGTCTGGTTTTCTTTCCTAAGTTCAGTGACTGTACTTTGCTTGCCAAGTAGTCATTTGTCATGGACTTTTTATGGCCATATGCAGTAACTCATTTCTGCAATCGTCCTTCATCTCTTTTTTAATGAGGGGAGTCATGGAGTATGGAAAAGAGCTATATGCTGTGCAATATATACCTTGAGCTTGGGACTATGAAAGAGTTATTCCTCCTCAGGAGGAAAAGGAACAAAGACAACTAGCACTGGAGCATACACATTATGCAAGAAATAACTGGAAACATTTCCTCTGCAGTGTAAGCAATCACTAATGACCTACTGCATTTCTGTATGGTCCAAATTAACACCAGCTCTTTGTTTTACAATTTAGTGAGTCGAGAAATTTGTTACCTGTGAATGAAGACGACTGATTTACTACAATGCTACATTGAACTCAAGTGGCTACTTGCTTGGATTTGTCCATTACACAGGCTGTGATTTAAATGTAAGACTAAATTTGTTCCATCCAGCATTGCAAATTACCTGTGAAATCCATAGAAATGCGGCTTTGTGCGCAAAGATGAAATACTGCAAGTATTAGCAACCTGTATGAGATCGCCAGCATCTCAGCTGAGGTGGCAATTCCTGGGTGGGTATCCATGGAGTGCATGTTCATTAAATAGCTGAAGGACAACAGTGATAACATGATTAGACACCAGGGTTGTTAAACAAAGTCCTGCTGCGAATGGAAGCTGTGAGACAATGTATTATCAACATGGTGTGTGTGACTGAGAAACAGGTGTCTTCCTAGGATGCTGGCTGGGCATTCATGGAGGCATCCATTATTCCATGGGAAAGTTTCTATAATCTCTTTGCATGCAATAATGATTACTACTTTGTCTTGACATAAGCAGGAAGGACTGTAGTGATATTTTTCCCTACCTCTGTCCCTGATCCAAAGCCATTCATTAATGTAGTGCAGTTATGGAGAACACCTTTAATTTTTCAAACTTCATGCCTCCTAGTAGAAAAATGTCTCGGAACCAATTTATTTGTTATGTTCCAGGACAAGAACATCTGGAAAGCTGCAGACAATGGCACTGATAGATTATCCTGCAAACTTTTTCAAACCCTTAAACCATGCAATCTGAATGCGGGTCATTCATTTGCAAATGAATCTGTCTGTCCTTGGTTTGATAGATGTACTGTAATGAGTCTCTGGCACCTAGCTGCAGGCAGGCCATTTAGAATATGGTTAAGCTGGCTTCTTTCTGTGTCTGTTGGCCAAAATGAAAATCAGAGCACTTTGTAAGGTGCAGTAGTGCTATACAATGCAACTGCAGCAACAGATCAGACCCAGGACCTTTAAAATATTTAGCAAAGTCTATTATAGAGAGAAAAACAGTCTATTATGGAGAGAAAATATGAAACCAGAAACCAAGGCAGGGCAGTGTGGACTTCCTGTCACAGTGCATATGTGCTAGCAAAGTGGTGATTTCCTTTGGATCCCCAGTCGAATTTGCTAGAAATAGCCTAAAATTTACATGTTCTTGTCTAAAAATATAAAAGCACATACTGAAAAAATAAGCAGCGAAGATTTCCATTATGCATGACCTGAAAGAAAACTTCAGGGACTTCCACTAAATTCAGTTTGTAATCTTCAACTGAATAAAGATGAACATGTGGGATTGGTTATATTTACTCTGAGCATGACTTTAAGATCTTCAAGATAATGAAGAGCCATTGTGGAATGTTTTATTTCTCCAACAGTAGGACAAATCCATCACTATTGTATGACATTTTGATCCTAAACAAGCCATTTTATTTTTACCCTTGTAGTAGTAACCCTCAACTCTAGAGCTTTACTTCAGGTTAGTACAAGCTCTTAAAAAAGAGGGACAAGAAGTTTTGCAAGGAGCTGAGCTCCTTTGTTGTGCCTTATTACAGCCAGGTAAATCAGTTCTTTTTAGTCCTGTATCCAAAGGTTCAAAACAATATTCAAGGTGTTCAGAAGATGCCCTTGCACATCTTGAAAAAGTCTACTGCAATTCAACAACGAGTTTGCCGTCCTTAGGTGACCATCCAATTTGGTACTCATTTATTCTGGGAAGTATCTATCCTTTTGACCTTTCTATGATGATTGTCTATAATAACCTTACCTATGTATTATTATTCTACATCTATATCCTATTATGTCCTATTAAGAATTACATGAATCCATATTTAGTCATGATAGAAAACACTGCATTGACTCATAAGCTACATTGTTTCTCCAAGGTAAATCACTGTTTACCCTGTGTTTAAGGGTGGAAAGATATTGTCAATAGATAAGCAAATAACTATTTGCATAAACAAATAACTATTAAAGGTGAGAATATTTATCAGCTAACGTTAATCATAAAATAGGGTTTGGATTTCCTGGGAAGAAACATTTCCTTCCTCAGCATCACTTTATGCCTTTGATATTCTACTCAGGAAAACTCTCTAGTTAGTTTTATAAAGATCTACTGTTTGTAGCTTATGCATCTCTAATTTATTTTTAGCTTGTATATTAAATTTCATAGAACCTTGCATGTTCCATTCTTCCAGCTAACCCTACTAGTTAACATCAATAGTTCTTAGCACATGTCCATCACAGCAGCTTGTTTTATAGAGAATGTGGCTTCATAAAACAAAGTTATTTGTTAACCAACAGATATCCATGCGGCAGCAAACTTTGTAGCCTGCTTATGCAAGTTCTAGTATTCAGTAAAAACCTTAATGATGCAATTAAAATAGATCATTCCTGTGTCTCTGTACAAAGAAGGGTTTGTAAAACCACAAAGACCCCTGCAGAACATACAGTTGAAGACATGCATTGCCTGCACCCCCAGCACTCGGCACTGCAGACTGGCTGCAGATGTTCTCTGTGTGCAAGGGTTCTGCCTCTTGATCAACAAATACCATCAGATGAGCCTTGGCAGGAGCTTTAAAATTTGGCTTCCTGAATGGTACTTCTGTACCCTGTGAGTTTTTAACAACAGTTTATGTATGAACGACTTATTTTCTCTACATTAATTTGCCATGAATTATCCATTATAAATGATATACTTAATTTTAAATCCACCAAGGGATAAATCTGGAAATACCCCAGGAAGACTATGGACCAGCTACAGGGAAAGTTGGCTAAATAACCTACATTTATCTTTACTAATGAATTTTAATCATCAATGGCATACCAATCACTATAATAGTGCAGCTGCTGCATTCCAGAACAGATTAAGTGACAGTTTAGCTGGTTATGTACCTTTGCAGAAAGCTGACAGGAAAAGCTTTCCTACTACAGGTAGCATGAATTTAGCACACCTCATATTGACACCTACCTCAGTGTTGTGAGAAATAGATTTACATGACCACAGGCTTAAAAAAATGAGGTCAGGGTCAGTATTTAGTCCCTGACTGAAGGTCCTACAACATTGCACTGAAGGTAACATCTCTAAAGTAAAATGAAAGCTTGGAACAAGAACTGGTGCCTGAAAGTCTGAGACAGAAATAATCAAACTGAAAATAAGATGCTGCTTCCTTAGGTGAAAAGATGTATTCCTAATCCTTTCTTATTATTACATACAAGTAGTAATATCATCACTAGGTGAAGACCGTACATCAGGTCTGTGTGTCTTCCTGGAAGATATGCTTTTATTAAATCTCAGATTAATGGGAAAGTCATATTTTTTTCCTATTTAAAACCTATTAATCTATATAAGTGGGTGATTAAACTTGCAACCAGGAAACAACCTCTGGGTTTAGAATTTGGACTCTGGCTATGACAGGTAAAAAGGTCCAAAGGGAAAATTTCAGAGAAGTTCCTTAGCTTGGAGTTATTTCCTTTTCATCAGTTTGCAATAGAAGTAAGGTTATGTCTTCAGGATTTACTGGAAAAACCAAGGATACTGAATACAGTTCATGGATTTATTATTGCAGGCTTAAACCTTTCACCCCTTTTCTCCCCCTCAGCCCACAGTGTTTTCTGACTGACAAATACACATTTAATTTTCCAAACATCTAGTGCCAAAGCTATCAGGAAGAATTTTTATTGCAACTCTTCCTACATATTTTTACCTACGAAGAGAGAATGGGTTTTTTGGTTCTTTTTTGCTTTATAAATCAGCAGTATTAGCACAGTAACACACACAAAGTATAGGCATATATTTTTAGGTAGTAAAAGCAAAAAGAAATTAAGTAGGTTTTGGCTCTTGAGCTGAGGTAACAAAAACCATTTCCAATGTGGCATGTGTCCTCATCCCATCAGTTCTCTGGCATGAAGACTTCCTAAAGTTTTGGGTGTCTCTCAAGCTGATCAGCAGTCAGCTTGTTAAATGCAGTGTGCGAGTTGTCACTGATCACTGTTTCCCAGCAAGAATCCCTCTAGGAGTTGTCAGCTGTCCTTCATCTTGCTTAGGGCACAGTCCTGTCAGGATTTATCTTTATTGCTGGAATTTTCCTTAAATTAACCTTCATAAAACCCAAGATTCATGAAATATAGAAAGTTGGTGTCTATAAGTATTTGCTAATATCACCTCATTTTGTACTGATCTGTGGGTTTTTGTGTTAGCAACACTGCAGTCGGGTAACAAACTCTGATATGGTTATGATGCCTGCAGTGCAGCTGCCCCTGCTTCTTGAAGTCTGTGTTTCTCAGACTTAATTGAATTGAGAAACCCAACTTAGCATTTCCTACGTCCACGTTGGTGGTTGCAATTGATATAGAATCATAGAGTCATAGAATAGTTAGGGTTGGAAAGGACCTTGCGATTGTCTAGTTCCAACCCCTCTGACATCACTTACTATACTAGACATATGTTTGGACAAGCAACTTTATGCAGCCATTGGACAACTTTGGATAACTTATCCTATTGTCACTTATGAACACAAGTCACCTATTTCTGATGTATCTTGTCTCAGTCCCGTGATGCAGTGACTCCCAGAGCGAACTGTGCATGTTCCCTCTGTCAGCTCCATTGCTCCCAACATCAATTCTGTAAGAGCCCTTCCAGCTCCCAGGACCCTTCCCAGCCCAGCCAGTACCTGAAGGACAGCACTGCTGGCTCAGACCAGGTCTCCTGCAGGGCTCATCCTTGCCATATCTGCTGGGAGAGCTGTGCTGCTGGGGACATCCCAAACAACTGGCTGAACTAAATGTATGTGACAGTCACATCTATCGTTGCTGTTTCTGTGTGCTTAGGTCAATGACAGTGAGCTATTAGCACAAACACCCAGCTTACCATTGAAGCAATGAGACTGGTATCAATTACGATACCAGTAGCTGTTGCATTTCTGGTTTAACCCCATTTTGACATCTGTCAAGAAAATTTTCCATTGCTGCTGAAGCTAAACTGCTCAGGCCTTTTCCAAAGCTGCCTGTCCTAACCTTATGTTAGTGGCATATTTGTCTCCTCCTTACTGCTGCACTACTTTGATATGCATCTTTCTGGGGTGACACGTGTGGCTCAAATAGCTACTACGAATTTTATATTTTTAGAAGATTATATTTAGGGATGCTATCCATGACCCCAGTGTTGGACAGCACTTAATTTTATTGGTTTCCTCTAAAACAAGTGCCCCCAACCTTAACCTCGCTTTCTACAGTTTCATAGAACCCTAGAACAGTTTGGGTTGGAAGGGACCTTAAAGCTCATCTAGTTCCAATGCCTCTACCATGGGCAGGGACACCTTCCACAAGACCAGATTGCTCAAAGCCCCATCCTCTTTCCTTCCATTCTTCCAAGGCTCTAACTACCTTTGTGCTACTTTGACCATCTTTGGCTCAAGGTGTCTGTGTTAGTTTGCTTCTGCTAGCTGTTATTTGGGAATCAACAAAGGACACTGACAGAGTTTTCCATGTTAACAACCTGAATTCCAACTGCTGGGCTGAGATGAGGAAAATCAGGTGCTTTGCATAAGGCACTTGCCATTTCTAACTCTTGCTTGTCAAGGTGGTTGTTCAGAGCAACCAGGGTTTTTACCCTAAGTATTGACTATCTCATCACCTATAGAAAGACAAAAGGTTAGCTGAATCCCTATAAAACAATCCTTATGTAGACATCATACCTTAGAGAACTCTCCTGTAGCAAGAGATAATTTGGCCCTTTGTTAAAGTCCTATTTCTTCCTGTTTAATACCGACTTGAGCTTTGTAGTTGCCTCAGAAAATGTATGTACTGCAGCAATACTGTGCCTGGCATTTCTGTCTGCATCCAACTGCAAGAATATATTTGCATTTCCTGATGGTTGAGTGAGGCTTAATAGATATCATTACTGTGCCACTCAATAAAGAAGTGTGCAGAAAGGCTTACTGCAAATCGTGTGTTTGAGGAGAGTCAACTCATTAATCTAATTACTTACAAGCTCTAAAAATGTCTCATTGACTGTGCTTGTTGAAGCATCAACACTGAACTAACAAACCCCCCTCCATTGAGGCAGCAGAGCCCTGTTGCAAATGCCTGTTCTCTGCTAACCAGTGCTGAGCAAAGGGGATGTGCTGCCTCTTGCTGCTCTGTGTGTGAACAGAACAGCAGTTCACAGAAACGTGTTGATGATGCAGCTAATAAATGATAATCAAAGAAAACATCCACCCCAAAGAAAAGTTGGTTTAACAGAAAATCTTGGTTTAACAGTCTGTATGCAAAATAATTGCTGATGGTGTTAGCCTAATTCAGCTGGAAGTTTGACTATCAAACACTGTGTGTGTGGTTTTATCTCACTAAAATAGGAAATATTCTAAGAAAACAAATAGGATTTATTCTGCTTCATAGTGATGAAACTTGGATGGGGCAATCTCAAGGCCCATAAGGCAAGACTACTTTTTTTTTAGCTACAGAGTTGTCCTATTTCAGCTTGGATAGAGTTATTTTTCTTCTCAGTAGCTGGTGCAGTGCTGAGTTTTGGCTTTAGTCTGAGAACAATGCTGATAACACATGGATGGTTTAGTTGTTGCTCAGTAGCACTTACCCCAATCAAGGACTTTCCAGTCTTTCATGTTCTGCCATTCAGGAGGGCACAAGAAACTGAGAGGAAGCAGAGACAGGACACCTGACCCAAACTAGCCAAAGGGGTATTCCATACCACAGCATGTCGTGCCCAACATAGAAACTAGGGGGAGTTACCAGGAAGGCCCAAATCACTGTTTGGTTCAGGCTGAGTATTGGTTAGTGGGTGGTGAGTGGTTGCATTGTGCATCACTTGTGTTTCTTGATTATTTTTTATTATTTTTTTAATTCCCTATTATTACTATTTTTGTTGTTATTTCTATTATATTCATTTCAATCATTCAACTGTTCTTGTTTCAAGCTGTAGTTTTGCCTTTTCCTGATGCTCCTACCCATCCCACTAGGGCAGGACAGGGAGTGGGCAAGTGGTTGTGTGATATTTAGTTGCTGGCTGTGCTTAAACCATGACATCAGTGTACCAGGCTCCCTTTACAGTTTCTGTTGTCCTTTGCCACTCACAGTGGCAGAGGAGGAGTGCAGAAATGACCTTGACTAAGGATGAAGACTGGAGAAGCTCCTCAGGACAAGCAGACAACAGCCAACATTTGATTTCAATCAGCCTAAGCCCTGAGGCTGCTTTGAACTTAAAAATGCATCACAGTTTTGGCTCTAGGTCCATGCATAGCTGAGGCAAAGCAAGAGAACAAACCACAGTGAGAAGTGTCAGATTTGCTGGCAGACAGTGTGATTGCTCATCACTCGGGAGGTTCCTTTAAAGCAAGTTTTGCTGATGTTTTCAGTGCCAGTAGGGCTCAATAAAGAGGTGCCACAGAACAGACCAAAGCAGTTGTCCGCGTGAAAATACGTGCTTTCAGTATTAGGATTTAAAAGTAACCCCACTAAGGATGGGTGTTTCTTCCCCCTAGAGAGGAAAGGACACACAATAGGTTCTTAGCTTACTGGGAATTCTATAACAGGAACTGAACATGGATGTGAAATTAAAATTTTATGTAAATGCACTGGATTAATAATTTTATACTGACTTAAATAGAACAAGTCCTTTCCCCTTGACAACAATGGTAATTATAAAGATCTTGATGCTTTAATAAATACACTTGGTAAGGAGAAATTGGACTTAAGGAATATTGAACTATTATAAAATGATGAAACAGTTTTATGGGGAACAGGGTGTTAGGGAGAACCCTAAGCCATCATAATATGAGGAACTTGCAGAGCTTTAGTCCAGACACCAACGTGTTCCCCTAAATCAAATCAGATCTTGGTTTTTTCCACATTCATGCACCTTCTGGAAGTATAAAGGGTTGTGGGTATGAGCAGCTGCAGTGCAGTTGCAGTGTAGCTCTTCAAGTGATTGCCAAGGATATGTGTGCCATGGTTCAAACTCTGTGATTAGATTTCTCTGTGTTGACAGATCCATTGCTAAAGGCAGGGTGGTTTGATGCCCACTGGAGTTTAATTTCCAAGATCTGGGTTGTTCTAAATGACAGACCATAACAAGAATTCTGAGATCAGAACCTAATGGCCAGGGCTTATATCCAAACTACCCTGAGCTTTTGAACTTGTATTTCCATCCAGGCTATGGCAGCTGCTAAGGGTCAATCAACAACAACCTTCATCAGCTCCAACATAGACTTGCTTGGTAAACATGTTACTTGAAACTAGAAAAAAATGGAGTTGTAGGTAGTTAATGCACTAAATTCATGCATGAGAATGAGGGCTGCCACAGCTGGGTACCACAGCATTCCCTACAGGTTCAGTTTTGGCATCCCAGCAAGTCTAATGGGAACATCCTTGGCCTGGTCCTTCTGTCAGGGTTAAATTCCCACAGCAAATGTCCCTGCACAAACATTTCCTACCACTGAAAACCACCCAGGCACATAGACATACTTGTCTGGATACCAGTGTTTCTTTCTGAAAACATAAATATAAACTCTTTTTCCAAGTGACCAGAAAGGGGTGCATTTCTGTCTTGCCAGTAAATCACACAAAGTGACTTAGCAGCAGTTTTGTATCATGGAAGGTTAATGAAAGGGAAAATGGAAAGCATTCAGATAATGGCACCACATCTTTTTGCTGTGAAAGTGCTTCTGTTTATATTGTCATTATCTTGGCCTCTAAACAGACTAAGAAAGAAATAGTCTTATAACAAGTTCATGGAGTAGGAAGCTAACCAGTGAATGGGAAACAGTTGTTATGAATGTTTATGTAACGTGTAATGAAAACCATATGCAAGAAAGGACTTCACTGGTTTAGATTGTGGAGGAGGAAGGGACTTGTTAATAACCTAGTAAATTGACAAGGTGAAGGCTGAAATTTAGGTACACAAAAGTGGACAGGCTCACCTGAGGCTATGCAGTGGGTCTGTGGCTGCAGGTGAAAAACCAGCCACGGCTCCTCATCCAAGTGCCTGGTACTCTATAAGGGATAACCATAGGCAGAAACACTCAGTAATTTGACAGGCAGTTACATGCTCCAGGCTGGGATTCCTCAGATCATTTACATCCATCACTTGCAATTTGTTGTACTAATTCCACCAGCTCAGCACAAAACCTTGAGATTTATCACTGGACTAATGTTATTGCTCACCTCATGATCTCTCCAGGTGGAGCTGACACCGGCTTAATTGCACTGCAAGGACCTGCTGATGAAAAATTACAATCTGCAGAGAATGGACAAGTTAATACCAAAACTTTGAGTGACTTCATTTTGTACAAACATCATAAGGAGCCTTTTAAGTCTGAACAGCTGCAAGACATGAGAAATAAATGTTCTTCAATTTCTGTGGGTTTTTTGCTATAAACCTTTAGATCCCAAACTATGGAGAGACCAAAAGATGCGGATAGGTAAATTACCCTGTTGTGTAGTTGCATTGAATTCCTCACTTCAATGGGATCAACAGTCCCCACGGGTCTAGTTTGATATTTTTCAGTATGTTCTGAAATCTCCAGCCAGGTTTACAAATCAGCTTCCAAATACTGATGATTTCTTATTACTTTTTCATTTTTGATAATTGTTTGGCTGCATTCAAAGTTTCACAGTGCTAGATAGCTCATTCTTTTACTTAGGTCTGCGTCTTCTCTTGATATGCAAAAGCTATATCACTGTACCCTTGAGATCTGTGTATCTGTGACTTTCAGGTGTTATTTAAACATACTGCTCATAGCAGCAGTTCTGTAGTTTGTCTAGGTTTGAGGGACCTGACAGGAGTAGGTGGGCGTCTTGGGTAAGTAAGAACTAAATTTAGTTCTCTTGGTAGGGAGAGGTGGCTGCGGTCTCAACGTGCATTGCTGGCAGCCCTCCTTTGTGTGCTTTCTTCTAGTCCTTGAGAGAACAAAGCTGAGTTTTGGAACTAGATGCTCTTTAAGGTCTTTTTCAACCCAAACCATTCTATGATTCTATGTTTTTGTTAGTGGATTCCAGGTCCTCTCTGGTTGCCAGCTCTACTTGCCCACAGCAGAGGGTTGCCCTCAGCTGTCAGTGTACCCTTCTGATTCAGTTTTGCATGACCATCCATCTATGTGAATGACTTTTCACAAGTTGCATTGGTTTTGCACAGCATTTTATTTCGCTTGGCTCCAGCAATTAATTAAATTGATTGATTGCATTTTACTATTGGCAAAGCACTCCTGGACTTTGAGTTTCCAGCTCTACACGGGTTATCTCAAACTTCTCTGCAATACATGCTGGTCAAAAAAATCTTGCAAATAAATTTCCATCAGAATGGCTTTTGAATAAAAAGGTTTTTCAACCAAAATCCTTCAGTTTTTATTAAAATATTTACAAGAATTCAAAGGTCAAAACCTGTAAATAAAAAACCTGAACAAACAGACATATTTTTGATCTTGGTTATATTTTTCATGGAATAAACACAATTCTCAGCACTGATGCACACATCAAAAATATTCTTCCACTTGAATTCAAAAGCATCACAGCATCTAAATATTACATGATTTAAACTTCCAGTCTAATTTGCCTTAGCAAGTCTCCCTTCAATGAAACCTTGCGACTATTTATAACTTATATTGTGATCAGGCCAGTTCTAATACCTTTGGACTTCCCACCTGCTCAACGCATCCTATGACAATGGAGATTTACACTGTGTCTATTCCTACTTCCCATTGAATGCCATTCCCCCTCTGATGGCCAATACATCAACTTCTTTTATAAATGGCAGTGTTTCATAGCTTTATTTTTAACAGTGAATGACACATAAGGTGTTCCGAGCTTTTGTTGCTGAATGTTACATGCATTTTATAAAACATTTCTCAGCATATTCTGTGTTGACATGGTGCACATTCCTGGACTTATATTAAATATAGATGGTGGTTCTGGTATGCACAGTTAAATGCTGAAAGTGAAAGCTTACAGGAGCTGATGAGAGAGGGAATTGCTGCTTTG
>JANHGB010033174.1:0-16984 GCA_026283785.1 Coracopsis vasa
GAAAGGACCTTAAGATCAGCTAGTTCCAACCCCCCTGACATGGGCAGGGACAAGTCTTTACAGAAACACACCGTACAGTACTGTACAAAACACCTCAACTCAGGTACCCAAGAACACTGGCAATGTCATCACATGGTCATCATCTCATCTTTTGGAAGATGTGTAAACTTGCAAAAATATAAACATCTTTTTTTCACTAGACCAATCATCTGTTTGTTAAAAAGGAAGACTTTCATTCCGATAACTGTTTCCTTCTGTCATGCCATAATACTGCCGTGTTTGTGGTCTTCTTAGTCCAGAGGTCTTCCATGTGATGCTGTGACTGTTGCCTTTCAATGCACTCTCACCTCCTGTTGGCTGCTTGTCTTGCATTTTTAAATGAATGCCACAAAACAGCTGATGGTCTGGGGTTTGATTAAGTAGAAAATGCAAAGCCATAAAGGGAGGCAAACCACTTTAGAATACTTCTGACCTCTTATTATTGTCAGACACCTTAGCTGGTTATGTATCTAAATCTATTTAAGCACTTTTGGGGAATGTGGGAAAGCATGGTGTCCCACAAACAAGAAAAAAAGATTTGGTCCATGAAGACATCTTTCTGTGCAGTGGATGGGCCTTTTAATTTGAAATTCTGACCAGAACTGGACAGCTTCAAACTTCATTACACATAAATAAAATGTTTTCTCGTGGAAAAATTCAGTTTGTGTTTGAATTGAATTGTTTCATTGCTTTTAAAGGTTTCACCTGTCCTATTTTAAATTTGAGAAGAGCAGCTGAAAACTAAGCAAGTTTCTAGGGTAAATCCAACACAAATAGCTGATGTGACTATAAGAAATGAGGTTTCTAAAGCAGCAAAACCAGAAAAGTGTCTTTCTCTCTCAATGTAATTTTTTGGGTCAGATAATAGTCTTAGTTTCAGATCAGAAACTTTAATGTATTTCTGTAAAGGCAATATCACTACTGTAATAAGGTCCTGCACAGCTATAAGAATGCTCATTAATACTTGTTAATTTCATTGCATCTGTATTACTGCAGGGTTTTGATCTGGTGATCTGTGTGAGCGTAAAGAGTTAACAGGAAAAAATGTAGATTTATACATAGCATGAAACTGGTGATCCAGATGTAAGAAGACAATGTTACCCTTTGTTACAGAAACTGCCATCTCATTATTTTATTCCCACGTATTTCTGGTGACATATCAGTAATTGGATGCATAAGCTGTCAGACACCAGTGTTCTCAAGCTCCTTTTCAACTTGGTGTTTCATAGAATGTCAAGCTTTTTTCTCTCCATTTTAATAAAATATGGTGTTATGTACAACACTGTTTCATTGCATTCAGTCTCATGCTAATATTACTCACCAAATCCGTATTGAAAGTGAGTAAAGCCACCTTTTTATTTTGAAGGAATAATGATCTCAGCTTTTATTCTCCTTAGTGCCAAATAACAATATTCAGATGTTTATAATTTGGAAATATTAGAAAAATAGACTTGGAAATAACAAAACTGCAGACCACCCCTGAAAATACTAAAAGCCGATCACATTTTCCTATTAAATAAAATATCGAGTAAAGCAAACAAGGTCTAAAAAAACTGTTTGAGTTCTCACTCTGTGCCACTATGTAGGAGAAAAACATTGCTTTCTCTACAAATTAGATAAGAATTAAGGCCCTTTGAAAGAAAAGCTGATTGTGTTTTCAAACCGTGGAGCTCCTTCACATTGTATTGCTCTCAGGAGATAGGTATTTACAGCTGATGGAAAGTGACCTCAACTTTTTGCTTATTAATTTCTCTTGAAGTTTGTTTTGCAGTATGAATAATCAAATGTGAAAAGCAATAGTCTCAGGAGGAGATTCTCATTTCAGTGTAATACACTATCAGTTTTTCTAGCACCTTAAAAAATGTCAGCTTGGTAAATACTGGGAAACTGGTGAATTTAGATCATTATCTGCAAGCTCTGATTCACTGACAACTCCAAGGATTCCTGGGAGAAGTCTTGTCCTGCACTGTTACAGGGTAGGGGATTGAAGCTGTAATTCACCACAGGTCACACAATGTCATTAAATTATTGTGTTTGGACCGATCCTGGTGCTTGTTTAACTCATAACCTCCAAAAAAGTAGCTATATTCTACACCCCCTTGTTTAATTTATTCAGAAATTTACCACAATTTTCTTTAGCCTCTATAAATAAGGCGCTTTGGTGAAAAAATTGGAGAAACTTGATATAAACCAAGAAAAAAACCTTTTTTTTCTTGATCCAATTTAATCTACTCAGGACATTTCAGCTTTAAAGACAAACAGTGATTCTGCTCATGGAAAATCTATACATTGAACAGAATATTCTTTCTGAAATAAGACATGTGGGATAGACACTGTCATGCCATATAATTTTTTGTATGTTAGAAATAGGCAGGAAAAAGGGGAAGTGAGAGCTAAGGAAGTTTTCAGGCTCCTCAATAGTCCTTAAATCCTCCACAGTGTGTGACTTAGGACTCTATCTCCCTGAAGAACACTTGAAAATATCTTGTATTCCACATGAGTTTTAAATGAGTAGTTTCTTTTACATTTGTTTAAAAAATATGAACGAAGTACCTGAGAACTTAAAATTTACTTTATCAGCTTTGAGCTTTGGTGGAGATGTCACGCAAACAAACTTCACCTGGCTAACAGGGTGGAGGAGAATATCAATTACACAGGTCTTGAAAAAGCTGTCTAAATTCTACTTTGAGGAAAAAGGAGGATTAAACTGCTCCAGCAGTTGCAGTACTGTCTGAGTCCTTCAAAACAATGGTGAACTGAGTATGGATATCAATGGTTTGGAGACCATGAGTATGAATTGTTTTTACAATTCATTAACTTATACATTAAGTAATGCAGTAATAGCAGGTACTTGCAACTTTCTCAACCCTCACCAAAAGGGAATGTCTTCAGAGCAAGAATATTGGCATGTCCCCATAGTTATGTAGGTGACAGACCTCTTGCTCTGCCAGCAGCCCACTGGGTACCTATCCACTTGGCCATTTCACCACAAATACAGTATTATACACTAAGGTAATAACTGCTTTTATTCTTTTTTTCCAGTCAATATCAACTTCAGTAGGACTAAAAATAGGCATAGAGGTGAAATTATCTAGGGGTGTATAGATGTCATTTGCCGTTATTGTGATGGAATAGTTACTTATTTATTGCTGAGTCTTTGTCTACAGCTAAGCAAATTGTATACAAAACCCCCATACTATTGGGGCCAATAATTCATTCCAGCACACATCTTCAGGTACAAAAAAACACCAAGGTCTCAACTGTAGCATCATCCCCATCTGTCACAGCTGAAAGTTATGACTATACAAGAGCTTGTAATTGTGCTGAATCTAAACAATTAATTTCACACCATCAATGCTCTTTTACACAACTGCTAATTTTTCTCCTTTTTGTCACAAACAGTCTCCCAGCACTTCAACAAGCATATACTTCTTTCTGGTAATGCCCTCCCCCTGCCAACCTCAGCAATCCAGGTTGACAGCTCTCTTTTTATATCAGGGTGCAATTTTAAACATAACCCTGGTTCTTCTCTATGTATTATTTACTAACTGCACATCACTGACAGAAAAAAAATGGAAAGGATTCTATTCTGTGCTAGAAAATGTGTGGCTTTCAGTCCTGATTCGATAAATTGCCTCTCACCAATTTCCATGTGAGCAGATTTCTGAAGAATTTTTCCTTTATTAAATCTTAAGATTAGAGTGTTCATTAACACATGCATGAAACTCCCATTCAAATGCTGAAATACTAGTATTGTTGAATGGAGTTTGTGGGTTTGACCAACACTCTTTTTATGGGTTCTCTTAACCTTAATCATTGAAGTCACATATAAAACCATATATGTATCTTAAATTGCAAGCTGTCTTAGCTTTCCTAAATGTCATCCCTTCTACAACAATGTAATAATACACAATAAAAAGAAGATTTGGCTTCTCTTCTTGTCAAGGCAGAAAGCTAGATGATTTGGAGAGTTTCTCCTACACCCCTTCAGAGGATGTGACAGGAGAGAGGCAGTGGAAAGAAATGTTTCTCTCTTACCCTTTCCCTCATCTGACTCTCCATCCCTAGTTTAATTTTTGATACAGGGATATCTTTTAAGGAGAGCTATTAAACCTTCCATGTTTACTTCCAATAGTGACTAATGCAGAGGTGAGCTATAGGATGGGAAACATAACCTGTAGATAATTTTTGCAAGCTGATAAATGCAGGAACACAGGGGAGAGAGATCATTGCCCTCCCTCCTCCTGCCTCTGCCTAGAGGCCTGTCCTGTACTCCCTCTTTTGTTTCTTCTCTGCCATAAGATATCGAAAAGGAAGACACAGAGGACTGTTTGTCCTCTTTCAGGCAACTTTGTTAGGGGAAACTTTGCTTTGTATGATGCAAAGTAGTGGGAGGCAACACTTCACACAAGTGAACTGGAACATTAGTGCAGGAGCTATAATACTTTTAGTGTGGTTGCCTGTAGAAAATTGGTCAGTGACCTACGGAAAAGTTTTGTAAAGGATGCTATCAAAACTGTGCACCTGGGTCACTGTTGATTGACTGGAAGACAGGCTGTAGAAGAAAATGAAATGACATTCTAGACTACACAAAACTGTACAGCACTGCAGCTTCCATGAACCCATTGTCTCCTAATTAACAGTGGTCAGTTACCTGGTGCCTGCCAGCCAACCTTTGCTGCAGCTGTAGGTTAGCATCCCACCTCTTCACCGTGCTCTCTCTATCTTTCCTTCATGACCTAGACTGACCCTGTCCCGGGGGATTGTTGTTACCACTAAAAGAAAGAAAACAGGTAAACCAAGGCATCTCAAATGAATGTCAGTGGTTTGTAGTTACCTTGACTCCCCAGGTTGTTGCAGGAGACAAGGGTCCTGCTCAGTGGGTCCTTGGCATGCAAATATGATATTCTTGACACATAGAAGTTTGAGAATTAATACCTTCAGTTATTTCAGATTCTGGGGAAAGACATATTTTTAAAAAATTAGCTCTTACTAAAAACATGAACACTCTGACAAGGAGCCAAATTCAGTATTGTAATGTGCATTATATGGCTCCCATCAGCATCACTACAGCATTTGAAAAGGAAGACTCACTGGAAAAGCAGTAAGAAAATATTTATCATTCTGAAGCATTTTCTTACTATGCAAGCTCTCTTGAAACGATGTTCAGACATGTACCTGAGAACAGAGTTTGCTCTGCTGAGTTTTAATGTTTTGGGGCTGCCCTAGATTTAGCAAGCTAATGTCTTCCAGAGCAAAGAAAAATGTGCTTTTGACATTTATGACAGCTGAATATACATCCAAGCCAAGAAATTTAACAGTCACAAGTTTGTTGGTTAGTTTGTTTCTTAGGTGCAATTTAAAATAAAATTAAATTGTTTGCTACAGTGTTTATGATTCTGATTATTCTGGACCATTATGCTCTTCTCTTCACTCCTTTCAAGATCTGCAGTGTTTTTCTCTGTCTTTTGGCATTTTATTCTAGCACTGTTATTCTGAAATAAGCATCTTCAGTCTTCCACTTCATCAATTTCAATTATGCCGAAGTATTACAGGGCTAGCTTGTTCGCCTAAGGCATTATGAATTATTTGAGGATAAGACCACATTTTATATAAACTGAAAGCAAATAAGGTGCCAGGTAATTATCAATTTAGCATGGATTCTTTTGTTATTCTTCAATACTCCCATGTTCCTGGCCTACTTCCTCCAAGCTGGAAGTTGCTAAAACCAGATGATATGTCTATTACTGTGTTTAAAAGAGAAATAAATACAATACTGTGCTGAAGAATTATGCATCATGACTTCAACATATGGTCCCTTTTAGTGAGTCAGTTAAGAAACAACTGCAGTGGATTATAGTTAGTGTTGCTTCATCACCATTCAGCATCAGACAAGTAAAGGGAAAAGTAACATGGAAAGAGGAAATGTATGAGACAGAAAGCTTCACTGAAGGCAACATAGAATGATCATAAAAGTTCTTTAATACGCTAGTGAGGCCAGTGTGGTCATAATTCTATCTTCTGTGAGAGAAACTTCCAAACGTTTATCCTGATAGTATCTGAAAATACTTAGGTTAGTCTGCATCCTATTTTATTCCAAATTCCCTAGCCCATCCAGATTTTATTCCTCCACTCAAGTAGCAGGGAGAGAACCTTGTATGCTACTGGAATTTTCTAACAGCTTTTATTTTTAACATTCACACCATTTCATGACAAAGGCTTTGATTGAATAGGTCTCTGGTCCCTACACAACTTAGTGTTGTGTTTTAGCATAAAGTGAGAAGTTACTCAATTCTTTTTAGTCAACAAAAAAAGTGACTAGCATTCCCTTAGTCAAAGTTCATCCACCTAACTTTAGCCCTATAACTGAGGCACTTAACTTTAGCAGCCATGGCTCTCAGTCTCTGCTACAGCTGGCATGGAGAAGGCAAAGCAGCATAGAAGGCAACACAATTCACCTGACTGCCCAGTTGTTTCTACTTATTAACAAAGCAGTTGAGGACCACTTGATTCCTAACTTTATTACTTTGCTGTGTTCTAGAGTCAGGTAAGATAAATCTAAGCTTTCTAAATGCACAATATATGGTTAAAAATGAGCCTGCATGAGAAGATACAGAGTCAAAACTAACTGTAAGTCACATTCTGACTCCTTCTTGTTATCTCTTAATCACTCTATGGTAGCATCACTCTCTGACCTGTTCATTATATTCTTTATTCGCATTCACAGAATAAATCTACTCTGCTCATACCATACAGGAGAAAAACCTAACTATTTTCCAGTCTGTAAGGAATTCTCAGGAGAACTGAGAGTATTCCAAGAAAGGAAGTTGATAGACATATTAATAATGTCATCTGGTCCTCATCTTTCTATACATCTTGCCTTTCTCTTTGATGTAAAAGGTTCTCATCTTCTCTCCATCAAGAAACACCCCTCTGCCATGTCCCTTCATATCCTTTGATCTCCTCCTCTCACCCATCCCACTACATTCTTTTCTCATCTATAATCTGCCACACATCCTCTGATGTCTTGCCTTTTGCATATTTTTTGCTGCTACACTTCTCAGGATGAGCAACTCTTTTTCCCCCGCCACTAATATCCTGATGTCATGTCATGCATCTCCATACTCTAGCATTTCCACCAGTTTTCACTCTTTTCCTGCTTCAAATTCAAACTCATGTTTCTCATTCTCAAGACTTCAAACAGGGCTGTCAAGTTTTCCTACACAAGGCTCTACCTTACTCACCTTTCTTACAATTCTCTGTTACATCTCATAATCTTGCATAAAAATTAGCTTCCCTATCACACATCAATTAGATGTTTCCTGAACACCACGTAATGTGACACTTTTCCTTCAAGACCATCTTGCTCCGGGGTCTTTCACAGAACATATTCCTCCCTGCCCTCTTTCTGTCCCTTAGAAAGAAACTTGTCTCACAAGGCTGAAGTTAGCTTTTGTTAAATCCCTCCTCCCCACAAGTGGCTACACAATTGAAATTATGAAATACTGAAAATACTGATTTTTCATCTATCAGTACTGTAAATGAGTTGTGCTAAATGAATCAATTCTTGCTGATAGTAACCTCAGATGTAACGTTTGGATGAATTTAACTCTGTTTCAAAGTAGTTGCTAATGAGGAAGGCAAGATGGTCCTTCTGTAACAGAAATCAAGAAGCCCTTCTTCTGCCTTTTAGGAGTTTAGCTGGTTGATCAAGGCCAGCCTCACTGACAAGGGCTGCTGTGAAAAAAGTGAGAAGCCTCAGTAAGCAGTTTTCCACTTCCCTTGAGATCTGCTTTTAAGCTCTTGACCTGGACCCCAGCTGAGCTACAGCCTCAGATGGTCTGCAGCCTTATGGTCCCAGGATAGCTCTGACTGTAGCCACCTTAAGGTTTTGTGAGTTGATCTAAGCTATTTGCCCCATGCCCTTCAGAATCAGTGGGTACTTTTGAAAGGGGACATCAGCTGTAGGGCACTATAAACTGCCCTGAAGAATGACCACTCTATCCCTGTTATCTGTGGAGGGATCCTGACTTACACTGGTCTAAGTATTTGCTGGAAAGGAGGTGAAATGCTTCGGACCATCACAGACAGTTAGGTGCTCCACATGATTCAGTGGTTGCTTCTCTGTGTTTTATCATTCTACCATTCACCTTTTTGTCACAATCTTTCTACACAATGCAAAGATCCATGAAAAAGGTTAGTTTTCTTTACACACACAGGGAGAAATGTTTTAAGTGTAAACCGGTGTTTTTGCATACTCAATGTGCTCATATGTGGTTTTGCAGCAACAAAAGCTATTAACGTCTCACTTTGAGCATTTGGTTATATCATTTTAACTGTCATTTTTTCAGCTGGGTTAAGTATATGAGAGAGCTGTCAGTGAGTCATTGTCTACAGCTGTGAATTTTGCACTATACATTTAATGTAACTATACTAATGTTTATTGATCTTGTTTTCTGATTTAGCTTGAGTTGTAATTTATTTTAAGCAATTTCTCCTTGCAGGACTCTCTTCACCCATACATTCCTTCACTACATCCATTATACATGGCAAGCCAACAGTTTAAACCTAAGTGAGCAAGCAATTTAGTTTTTAAGACGAGATAAGCATTAGCATTGCATTGTGACTTGTGTAATACTGATTTTTTCTTGGAAAGCAAGAGGACAGAAAGACAGTCAATACATCCACAGCTGTGCAGTGCAAATTCTACTCAGATTATTGAAAAAGCACGTGCTAAAGCTCAGCTAATGGATTTTCTTTTTTTTTTTTTTTCTTAAAAATATGCTAAAACCTTTAAGGAAGTCAATGTTACAGTGTGCGTGTCTTAAATGGATTACTTGAGGTCAATGGTCTTTTTAAAGTTAATTTTTTAAAGTTAAATACTTAGACCTTTAAAATTTGCAATTCATTGAAAGAATTATGTAGGGCAGTAACTCATGTTTCAGCATTGTAAAGTGACTTTTGCACAGTGCCAAATTTTCTGATGGGACTAACTTCTTAAGATGTCACTAACATTCAATCTTTTTTAACTTTGTTATTTAAAGTTGAAGGTGGGGTGATATTGATGAGCTTTTTATGAGTTCCTGCACTGGCATCACCCTGAACTGCTTCACAAAAGGTTAGGAAGTTCAGCAGAGCATCAAAACTCAGACATGTATGGCTTTTCTGCCCAAACTCTGGTAGCGTAGTCATTATTAAAGGTTCTTTTGGAAACTCAGAGCATTCCTCAAGCAGAACAAAAGATAACACAGAAAACAGGGACCCAAGGGATAATAAAGGCAGATGAGTACTGACAAATGTTGCCAATCTGTTCCTCTTATTGCTCCTCTAAGATATTCTTCAAAGAAAAATAACTTAGCAGAAAAAAGAATTTGTTCCTTTGTGATAAAGAAAGCAATGAAACAAACTGTGAACCCAGTGTTATGAAAAAAAGGAAAACTAAAATTATCTAAATGCTTATTTGAATATAAATCTCTTCAAAGAAATACAAGTGAGGCCAAGTCTGAGCCTATGTTAACTGATGTAATTCCCTTGAAACCAATGATGGTTGTCATGGTTTAACCCCAGCTGTCAACTCAGCCCCACACAATCACTCGCTCACTCCCCCTGTGTTGGGATTGAGGAGAGAATCAGGAGTGAAAGAAAACTTGTGGGTTGAGATGAAGACAATTTAATAGATAAAGCAAAAGCTGTGTGCACAAGCAAAACAAAACAAAGAATTCATTCACCACTTCCTATGGGCAGGCAGGTGTGCAGCCATCTCCAGGACAGCAGGGCTCCGTCATACATAATGGTTACTCGGGAAGACAAACACCATCACTCCCAACACCCCCCTCCTTTTTCTCCAGATTTATATATTGAGCATGACACCATATGGTGTAGGATATCTCCTGGGTCTGTTGGGGTCAGCTGTCCTGGCTGTGTCCCCTCCCAGCTCCTTGTGCACCCCCAGCCTGCTCACTGGTGGGGTGGTGTGAGGAGCAGAAAAGGCCTTGGCTCTGTGTAAGCACTGCTCAGCAGCAACGAAAACATCCCTGTGTTATCAACACTGTTTTCCAGCAGAAATCCAAAACATAGCCCCATACCAGCTACTATGGAGAAAATGAACTCTATCCCAGTCAAAAACAGGACATGATTTAAATTAGCTAAAACTCTGGCCTTGGAAGTCATTTTACTTATTACTGGAGAAGGTGTAATACTTGAACAATTTTTCCTGCTGCTCCCCTTGCTCTATGCCACCCCCCACCTGCTTCTTATTCTCTTACAATTCCAAAAACTGGAAAGAAAATTTATGTCAAGTTTTCTCTCTGAATCCTCCTTAGCTTTCTTTCTTTCTAGAAGATGGACTTTTATGTCTTTCACCTGCTCCTTCAAAAGCTAACTTGTGTTAGATTCTGAAAACCTGCATGTACTGAGGTGAGATAGTAGTGATTTTGTTTGCATAATGATTGATATTCAAGGACTAAAGTGCTTCGTTCCTGGCTAGGTGAGGTCTTCTGCCTCTATGTCTTCTGTCCAGTTTTCTATGGTTTCTCTGGAGTTTTTTGTTTGTTTTCTTTAAACCATATCACAGAATGTTTAGTGTTGGAAAGAACCTTAAGATCATCTAGTTCCAGCACCCCTGCCATGGGTAGAGATGCCTCACACTAGACTATAGCTGCCAAGGCTCTGTCCAGCCTGGCCTTGTAGTTCTCATACCTGATGCACTTTGACCCTCTGACTTTTTTATGGTTTCTGATGCCCAGTTTCAACAGGCATTGATAAGGGCTACAACCCAGCCCTACCTTTATACAAGTGATTGCAACATTAGCCTGTGAATGTTGTCTGACACACCTAAGTCAACCATATGAAATGCTACAGAAGGGACCTGAAATTGTCTGAGTTTTGTGCTGAACTAGAGTTATAAGTGTTTATTACCTCCTGAACTGACAGTGACTTGCTAGTATGACAGGACGGAGTTAAATGGGACTTCGGCACTGCGAGGCTCTGCTTTTTCAAACTGGGAACTGTTCTTGGCAATAACTCAGCAGAACCCTGCAATAACAGTAATCTAAACATAACCCAGGCAACCTGAGAACATTAGCAGCCCACTAATTAGTAAATAATAAGCAGTTAAAGCCTTTCAGGAGCCTCAGAGTGGTTAGTCAGGGCTTTCATTAATAAAATAATTATCTCTGGGGCACCAAGCTTTAGTTTTTGGTGAAAGTGGAATTTGGGGCTTCTCTGCTGGGAGACTCATCCATGGTAAGACTGGGTGGAAATAGATGCTGTTCTGGGAAGCACACACTAACGTGCTCTGTGAATGCTTTCATATGTGTCCCAGCCCAGTTCTGCTCAACGTTTGATGCTTCATAGAGGTGTCCACAGCAGGACCCTGCTCAAGCTTAGCACCTTCAGGCTTAGCAGAGAGGTGGATATCATCAGATGGACCAGGCAGACACTTCCAAATGGAAAACAATGAAGAAATAAGTTACAAGTAAAGGAAAAATTACTGATGGTAGTTTATAAATGTGCATAATTAATTTAATTACAATCTGATTAACTTGTATCCATTGCTTTGTCTTGTTTCCCAGTATGTCGAGGAAAAGTTATTGCGTGACTCTATAGTATGCTTGTTGAGTAAGGACTAAAAAATTTGGTCTTATAAACTTCTCTTAATCAATATTTCTTAAACGGATTACAGTGCGATTTATGTAGGATTTGCTTCTCCCCTGCTCTCCAGAATATACCTGAAAGCTTTGACTAGTCAAGCTAAAGTGAATCAACTAGGGTTTTTCTCTGATGTTTAAAATGGTTTTGATTTTTTTTCCAAATAAAGTTTACAACATAGAAATATTCCTGCTGTACTATACTGAGTCTTTATGTTTTCCAATATTTCTGTATTTTTAAAGGTACCGGGGAAAAATATCCCTACAAATCAAGAAAACTCCCATTTTCTGCTTTGTTCTTTGTTGTTGCTTCTTTTGTGTTGTCTTTGATTTTCTAGTGGGGTTTTTTTTGTTTGTTTATGAGGATTTTTTGTGGCTATTGTGTTGTAATGCAATTACTTCAGATAAGGGACAACAAGGCTGTTTCTCTGAGATGGTAAAAGGATGATGTCAAGTGAATATTAATTAGTCACTGAAGCATAACTCTTTAATTGCCTTGTGGAGACTATGGAAATCCTGTAATTGGTCGTAAACTGCAAAGGAGGGTGTGGCATCTGCTTTCTCTCTCCTTATATTGTAGTTACTGTCATTTTCAACCATGAACTTCCAAAGTATCTCCTTGCAGCTGAGCAGAAAATATAGAGTTAGTAAGCAGCAACCAACATTTGGGCTTTCCTTACTTAAATTATAATGTGTGTTTGTGGGTTGGGTTGGTTGGCTTGTTTCCAATTGCCTTGCTAATGAGCCGGTGACCAAGCAGTGCCACTCACAAATGAGGGTTTGCCCCAGGCAGCTGTTTTGCCAAGTCCTGTGCTTCTTCTGGTCACTCTTGCATTTGTTGTCTGCCTTTTAGAACTCCTTTTTTCCAGAGATCCCAGACTGACCATACACTGCACACACCTTGGATAATTTTTTGTGCCTATGAATACAGAACTCTCAAACCGAATTCACTCTAAAATGCCACTTGCACCAGTAGCAGCGTTTCCTTGCCTTCCTTTGCTTCTAGTCTGTTTCCTAAAATGAAATTACTATTGTATGAACCCGAAGGGTATAGAACCAGCCCTAACTTCTTTCTTCATGGTAATATTGGTAATTGGGGTAGTGACAACACAGGGTTAAACGTCAGTTGTGGAGCAGGATTCGGGAGCCTACTTGAGGAGGGGTGAACAAAACTCTTAGTAATTCTGTAAATGAACTCAAACTTCTCTCCAGGACTTATACACACAAATCAAAGTTATAACCAGTCATATTTCCGTTTGGAAACTTTATCAGTACGTTTTTCCTGCAGGTGCATTGATTTTCATGAAAAAGCAAAAAAGAACCTATCATTTTGGAGGTGGTGGGGTCAGCTTTTCATGCCTGACTGGAGGGAACACTTCACTGAAAACAGAACATTGTGCTTCAGACATTTCTTCATAGTGAAGGCTGATGATGTGTAACCACTAAATTATGGGGCATGAAGAGGCAGCTCACAGATCCTGTTGAAAATGCAGGACTTAAGGAGCCAGGCAGCAAGCTGAAACCCTCAGCAGGACCTGTATTCTGCTTCCAGGACTGCTTTTGTGCTTGGTCAGCTATTGAATATAACTAACCTGAATATTTGTGAGAGCAGAGTCTAGAACTCCCTTCTATAAAGGCACTACAGATACCATGAAGCTACTGTGTGCTACTGCTGCTCACTGTTTCTCTATGAGCACATAACTTCTGTGGTGTTATTCAGCTCCAACAGAAAAGTAGAGCGATGCCTTAACATACTTCAGATTACAGCAGATGGATAGAGCACTCTCCTCAGAAGAATTTAGTTCAAATCTCTTTGGCTGACATGGATATAAATTCCCAGCCTTTCACACTCTGCATATTTGGCTGTATTGCCAATGTATCTTGAAATTTGCAGGATGGTGCATCACCTTTTCATGACCTACTTTTATTTCTACTGTATTTTCACACACTCCATGACTTTTTAAAAAGACAAAAATGTATGTATAATACATAAAAAGTCTTCTACTGACAGTATGCTTGACCACAGTCCCGTTATTACACAAATAATGCTTCTATTGATTTGCAATATCAAAATGTGATGGATTCTGTTTGGAAATTTTATCATGACATTCCTGATATGGAATAAATATTTCATTTAATTTGCATTTAATTTGTGTCATATAAAAGGTCTGTTATAAAGAGCTATAGGCCAAATACTGCAGCAGGTTGCCCAGAGATGTAGTAGATGAGCTATCCCTGGAGACATTCAAGGCCAAGCTGGATGTAGTTCTGAGCAACCTAGTCTACTTGAAGATGCCCTTGCTCATTGCAGGAGGGTTGGACTAGATGAGCTTTGAAGGTTCCTTCCAACCCAAACTATTCAATGATTCTATAAAATGAAATAACTAAGAAGTTGTGTGTAATATGGGGTTCTGGAGAAACATTTTTAAAAACTTTGGGATTTTTTTCATCTTGGAAAAGGAAGAACTGAAAAGTTGTAGAAAAAATAGAGAAAATTCAAGGTCACGTGCTGACTGGTTTACCCATGTGTTTCATGCTCTTGTTTAGCTGCATGACAGAACATTACTTTTCAGCCAGACTCCTCCTACACCCATGTAACTCACAGGCTTTCTGTGAGCTATTCTAGCCACCACAGCAAATAAACAAAGCACTGGGGCTTAAGTTTTTTGGTTTAGAAGCACTTCCACAAAGCTCCAAGAGCTTGAAGTCTGAGTGTGGTCTGGACTGTTCCAGTAACACCAGAGGCTGAGCTTCATATTTCCTGTTTCCAAGTGCTCTGTTTGTATGTCATAGCCACATCAATAATGCAAAGTAACCCTCAGATCTGAGTCTTCATAGCTGAGGTGGCAAGACATCTGCTAAAGCACAAGATAACAGAAAACCTGAGATTTTGCTGAAGCGGTCGTTTACATCTGACTGTCTTTTCCAGTGGAATTCTATAATGTGACCTACCTAATCCACCTACAAAATCTGTGTCACCCCAAGTTTCAGAATAGTGTGGTTTTCAAATACTATTGCACTTTGTCATTTTATCATCATAACTTTTTAAAGAGAAAATTATATCCGACATGCTTTACAAACTCTGTTCTTGTGAATTAGCAATTGGTGTTCCTCATGAGCATTAAAAGTAGCAAAATGTTCTTAACTGTCTTGGCAAACAAGAGTGGCATTTTGTAGAATGGGGCCTTCAAAATCCATGCCTCCTCACTGCAGTTTTTTTATTATTTAATTTATGTATTTTATATTGGTTTTGCACATATTGTTCTAAAGAAGAAACATAGCATCATATATCATCAGATGTAAGTTTTTTAAACAGTGGTGTAATAAATCATTGGAAGAAGCTAAAAAGGGATATTGTAACTTCTCCATCACTTTCACAACTTAAATTGAGATTGTCATTCTATATTGTAATCCACAGTTTTCAACAATATGTAAAAAAAAAGTGCACAATTGTAGATTTGTAAAATATGTGTGGTCTTTATTACTTTTTCTTAAAAGTAATATTTTTAAATTATATATGATTTCACAAGTTTCCCTACTTGACTTTCTGAGATTCCTGTCTTTTGAGCTGGAAGAAAGGAATCAAACCTGTAAGTTAAAAGAAATTTCTTCAACAGAATGTTCAAGCTCAGCTTGCTCAAATCAATGGTTCAAACTCCCTGGACTTTTTATGCAGGATGTAAGAGATAACAGCAGTGTTCTTTTACGTTTTTAACGTGCAAATCTCCAGTGAAAGATCTAGACAGTGCAGGAAACTCAGGTTTACTCCCTACCATGCTAGCTATCAAGTTCCTTTGTAGAAAGAGAGTAACAAAAACTTCATGATCCTTCCACAGCAATCAAGTACAATTATAAAGATAGACACAATTGACAGGATTGGGTAGCTGGTTTAAGAAAGGGTCAGTTAGATTCAGCATCATATCGCATAATTGTAATTAAGCCCTGCTGGAATAAGTATTTATGTCTATCAGACTGACATGATGATGAACTCAACTTGCTTTTTTGTTTTACAAAACCACTCTAGCAGACTGTGTCCAGGTCTGGATGTAGTAATACTGTTGACAAATCTGAAGAGAAAAAAATCACATGCCCATAAATGGAATTACCTTCTGTTTAGAAATGCAACAGCAAAGATTGGAGACATATTTGGTTTTGGCTCAGTCTTGTTAATTGGGAGTGATCCTGGCCAAAACCTTTCGCATCTTTAGAAATCTATGAAAACCTCCTTTTCCTGACAAGAACATGTCCTGCCCTCTACCTCTACTGTATATTAAAAAAAATTCCATTCATCCTTTCTTCATCCGAGGCTTACAGTCTCACTATTTACTTTGCTTGCTGGCTCTATGGATGTGACAGATGTCAAGGAATATTCACCAAAATCAGTAGAGTGCCTGTCACAGGGGATGCAATTGCCCAAGCACAGTTCCCTTGTGCCACATGGTGTAGGGTGCCCTGCAAGCTTCCATCTTCTGCCTCACGAGGGTAGGAGTCTCCAGTGGATTCATTGTCCTAATGCAACCCCCACCAATCTCGGACACTGAGGTTGGTGCTAGCTGCCTGTCTTTACTTACTTACTTACTTTGCTTATTTACTCCGCCCCTTGAGGGGCAGAATTTAAATATTATTTAAATATTATTTAAATATTGCATGTCTTCTGGATGCTTGTGTTGGAGCACTGCTGAATTTAGTGTAGTTTACATATCTATGCAGCACAAAGAATTTGTTTCACTGCATTAAAATTGATGTACACTGTAAATCCCCAGGATTTCTTTAGCACAGCTCATGAAACTGTACATGTCAGAGAATTGCTTCAGATCTGTGTCAAGGCTTCTGACTCAGAAACCCTCATATAATCAGAAAACTCTATAAATGTCAGATAAAATAGTGCATCCTGTTTCTGGAGGGATTTTTTGTGTAAATCACATGTTTGTGAACACAACTTTACAAGTCAGTAACCTTGATATGACTTTGGAAGTTTTCTGAAACTTACAATCCAAATCTTGGTCAGTGGGAACTTCATCATTCAGTCATTTTTACTTTCATATTTTTTCTTAATGTCTTCCTTATTTCAGTTGCTCTCTGGTGTCCAGTTTTGTGTTTTAAAAGAAGACCAGAGAGACTGATGATGTAACCAGCTCTGTAGTTGTCAACGTTCTTGGCAGACTCCAGTTGAGCTAGATAAAAATAGGTGGGACAACTCTCAAAATGGCCCCAAAAGCAGACATGTGGGAGATGGAGATACCTTCCAAGGTGAAAAGAAGAGGTGATGCAGTTGTATTCACAGCTCCAGACATCAG
>JANHGB010033179.1:2782-17213 GCA_026283785.1 Coracopsis vasa
GAGTAGTTTAGGCCATGATTCTACAATACTACAACGAGACGCTGCTGGTTCCTCTCAGCACTGCAGCATGGTCTGGATCAAGCTGGACTATGCAGTTGCATTTGTGTCGAAATAGAGGACACATACAAAATCTGTGCTGATGTCAGGGCTTTTTCTGGCAGCATCATGCCAGCAGTAGGAGGACTAGATATGATACTAGATCTAGCAAGAAGTCAGTCACAGAAAGACACTGTGCTGCAAGCCTGAAGCTACAAAGGTAACCTGCCAGACACTTCTGAACACGTGTAAATCAGCAAAGTGTGCTCCTACCAAGGGATCAGTGCTTTTCATCAATGTTGCCATGGTTGTTTTGATCAGTTGTTGGTGCTTACAGTTATCTCATGGTGCTGTGGGCTTTTGGTTTGGGTAGAGTTTTTTAAAGAAGCCTGTCTAAGTTCAGTGCCTAACTTTAATGCAGATTAAGGTGAGCACATGCATCCATACGTTCCTTTATTTAACGCCTTAATGCATTTGTCTAACTGGCAGTTCATAATTCAAATGCCTTAATTAACTTTGCACTTGAAGTAATAGTAAATAGCATTTTTTGGCTTCCAGATGAGGGTTATAGCCAGCCTCAGAGCCCGAATGGCTCTTTTTTGCACACTGATTCCCTTGTTCAGGGAGATGGGGGTCCCCTCTGGAAGTGGGGAGGATGTCTCTTTGGGTCTCCTTGCAAGGTGACTGATAAGAATTTGCTGCCATGTGTAAAGTCAGATAGTTAAGCTTGATAAGCCTCCTCTCCCTGACTGTTCCTCCCAACTGCAGCTACTGTGGCACATTCTTCTGTGACCAAGTTCTGTGGTTTTGACGAGGAGTAGGCGAAATGATAATAAAAACGACATCTCTGCTTTTACTTAGTTCCATGGTAGAAAATAGCAAAGAAATCTGCAGTATCATCAACTGCAATGAGTAAAAACTGGAATTTAAACCTATGGTTTTAATCTAATTGTATACTTAGACTGGTGGATTCAGACCATCATGATCTCTCTGAAGTAGTACTGATCGGGGCCATAAAGGACCTTGTAAATTGCTATAAATATGCAAAAACTACTACAATTTACCAAAGCTTTTCCTCTGAATTCTAAGCGTTGTGGTTTGAGCTGGTTTAAGTAATTTTGTTTTCCTTCAAACTAATCCCTAATATTTGTTTTCTGATGATATTTTTCCTTGTGTGGTATGATAAAATACACTCAAGTACATTATGCTATTATTAGTTTATATGCATTTTAGCTTGTTTGCAGGGTATGTGATGAATCACTTGGGCAAGGAATGGTTTGTCCTGGATCAATTAAATTAATGTGATTTGAAGCCCCTGGAAGAGACAAATAATACTCACTTCCAAGCTTTCAGATGGACAATTAATGTTTGTACAAAGAGCCAACATGCTTCTGGGGATTGGCAAACATTTTCACAAAAACAAGTAACAAATGTAATTCTGTTTGCTCCTGGAGCAAGCCAATGTGCAAGTGATGGAATATTAAATGCTGGGGAGCTGGTTTGCGTTCAACAACACACTTGGAAGTTATCCAGTTGTTTGTGCTGGAGATGATTCAGAAAGGTCCCTCTGTTGTTTAATATGTCATGTATTTAGAGAGTGATGGAGAGTTTTTTACTGAAGGATCACAATTCTTCCTAAGTGCCAGATAACGTTTCCTGCTCTGAAAACTCTCCTTTTGTTCCAGTCCTCAGATGTTAAATGATTGGAGTGTAAAGACAGACTAGTGCAGCTAGCAGAGAGGAATTCCCTCTTTCTTGCAGTTTCCAGAGGGGAAATACAACAAAAAGTCCTGACTGGCCTGAAAAGGAGCCAGCCATCACTGATGTTCCTAGAAGCTAAGGATGGAGGGGAGTGAGGATCACAGTCCTTGTGCCGTCATTTGGGATGGAAGAATTTGTGTGGGAACTGCTGTGCTTCATTTTGCCTGGCAGCCTGTCCCCTCTGTTCACCTGCTCACACCCTTCCACCTCTCACATGGGCAGTCAGCTGATTCCAGTTCAGCATTCTGCAGGTGAAGCCTAGAAGGCATTTAAATCCTGGAATCTCAAGTTCTGACTTCATGGAACAAGTATGATGTGGGCAAGACTCTCAGTTATTTGTTTAGATTTCCCAAGATTGAAGCAAGGCTTTTATCCTGTGTCTAGAGTGTTCCTCAAGCTCCGAGTGCTACCTCCTGCCAACAGCAGATACTTGAATATGCCCTGTAGGTAACAAAATCTTTACCATGGCAAGCACCGAAGTGATGAAATCTTCCAGCTCTCAAAATCCCTGGTACCCAAATCCCTCTTGAAACAATGGGGTATTGTTCTGTATGCTCTGAAGCTTTTCTAGGCCTGGAGAGAGGTAGGGAAGGAAAGCACATTTACCTGTGCCAAGTACCCTGCCTTCCTCTGAGGATTTCACACTTTTGCGTCCACACTTGAACAGGAAAAAGATCTTTTTCATACTTGTTACTAGAGTACAGCTGAGAACTTATGATCCTATCACAAGCTTGATTTTGGCTTTATGATTCCAAGACTTGGATGTGTGAAATGGAGGGGCCAGAGAGGTTGAAAAGCCATTTGGAATGTTGATGAGTACCACACACGCTGTAATGGGAAGAATGTCGTTAATTAGAAACAAATGCCAGCCTTCAACATCAGCCAGTTTTGAGGAAAAGGGCCGGTTGGATTCAGAAGTTTGCACCTTACTATGTTTGTTTTGAATCTGCCTGGGAACTGTTTTGCAGTGCTGATCTGAAGTGGTGTGCGGTTGTTTCAGAGTGGATAGAATGCAAAACCATGGAAAATGATTGATCCTTGGAAGCGCAAGAGAGTGAGAAGAGATCAGCCAAATTAGAAGCAAGCCAAAAAGTTGCTTTTCTGCTCTAATCTTTGAAGACAACCTGTTCCACTTTGCACTGAGATGGGCTAGGACTCCTCAAGCAGAGACATGATAACTTCTGAAATACTTGAACTTGAGTGGAGGAGAACATCTAACTGGTTTTAGTCTTTATTTCTTTTTGAGGGCTGTGATGGATGACTCTGTCATTGTGTGTAGTTCTCACTTTGGGAACGTGTGGACAGTGCAGCCCATTTTCCTGTGGAATCATACACACAGGGATGATCTATTCATTTAAATATGGTTGAGTGGTACAGAAAAGCATGTTGTTCATTTTAATACTGAATTGAGCCAATCTGGCAGGGCTGTAACAAATGATCTAGGGTGATAGATGCTTTTTCTGTGCTTGAATTGATGTGGATGTGACAACCCTGCATTCTGACTTACTTGGGGCAGAGGTGGCAGCAGTGGATTGCCTCTGAGACAGCTAGACTGGTTTGTAGGTACTTGACGTAACATCCTACTGCAATTTAAGTCTTGTATTTGGAGGCTCTGTATTTAGAATAGATCCCGTGTCTGTAAGCTGGGACTAACTAGCTGCAGAACCTGTTTGAGCGTCTGTGCTTGCCCCAGGAGGAGAGCGTATAACTTCCAGCCTGCCAGTAAGGAGAAAGCAGAAGACCACTGACCAGCTTGTGATTCCTTTCGTCCTCAACACCTGTGAGAAACGCAAATGGCCAGGAAAAGAACAGCTGTGTTCCAGTGTGATCCCGGTTAGAAGAGGGTTGTGGTGCAGGAATTCATTTTTGAGTAATAGACATAATTGTCCTTAAGGGCTCAAATTAAAACAGAGGCCCTTTTTGGTTTACATGCTTGACATAAGCAGATGGAAATCATATTGAGCATAACTACAGATCTCTGTAGGCCAGGAAACATACTTTGTTAAGGAAGTGAGACTCAGAGTTACTGCACTGTAAAAATGCCATGTGGTCTAACTTCGGGCAGCTAATAGCATACCTCAGTGGGAGCTTCTGCAAGCAGAAAAATCCTCTTCTCTGTAAATGTCTGACCTATTAGTCTAGGAAGGGAATGAGAAACGTGAAACTTGAACTCTCTTTATGGCCAAGAACTTGAGCCCTTTTTGTCTAGAAAATAGCTACATGATAAAATCTTCTAATAGGGAAAGTAAGTTGCTTATAAATCCATCTAATAAAATACAAATGGAGGCAGTACCCTCTAGGCATGTTGTATCTGCCTTGAGGAGGAGTTTGAAATTGAAAGCTGGCAAAGAACTTTTTAGAGGCTTCATATTCATGCTGCCTAAACCTTGTTTTTTATCTTGTGGCTACAGCTGAAGGGTTTTGCCTTTTTGAGCACTCGCATTCTTAGTGCATTTTGTTAAAGTCCAGCTGGCCCCTCTACGTAATGAAACCAGCTATTTTTTTCTAAGGGTCTGCAGAGGAACTTAAAACTTGAGGCAGCTTCTGAAAATGTTTTCATTTGTGCCTAAACGTGACACTGTTATTCAAACTTGAGATTTGTTCTTCGGTCAAAGTACGATTAAATTTGCCCACACCACCATCCTCCCCATGAGTTCCATGTCACACTGTTCTGCAGGGGTTCTTTTGCAGCAAGTCAGCCTTCTTTAAACACTTCTAGGTTTTTGATTGGAGTTTTTTTGTTGGCTGTTTGATTTCTTTCTTTGTTTTAGTATGTCTCTCTTACTGTTCGGTATTCAAGCCAGGAACTGGGCTCTTTACCCTTTCTGTAGATGTCCATGTTGTTCATGTAATTTGCTAATTAAAATACTACATACTTCTGACAGCTGTTTGAAAATATTTCTGTTCCTTATTTCTAGGAATTTCTGTAATGCATTGCCATGGTTACAGTTGAGTCACTAGGTCCTTATCAGCTTTTGTAGATGGCAAATCATAGTGTCACAGTCTGGTTTGGGTTGGAAGGGACCTTAAAGCATATCTAGTTCCAACCCCTTGCCACAGGCAGGGATGAAGATCCATCTTTGTCGCAAGGAAACTGGAAGCAGGTCCATTGATTCCAAAATGGTACTGTTGGCAAAGCAGCACTGATTTTCATCTGTAATCATTGTGTAGTTCATGCTTTTATTTAGTTCCTGCCTGTGTAAGTGCTTGTTCCAGAGAGTGCAACTAATAATTCTCTTTTATTTAACCAAGTAAACAACCTCAGATTAATTGGCTAATAAAAGCTTTGCTATGCTTGCATTTTTCCACTTGATATGTTATTACTGAAAGGCTGAGAGATAAGCTTTGTTTGCAGATATTTGGAATAATGATTTCAGCGATAAGTCCCCAGGGACTGACTGTGCGCATGAGTGCAATTTAAATAAAAACTACATCATGACCTTTACCCCTTCAGATGCAGATTATCTGGAATGAACTCATTGTAGAAATCAGGAGAAAATAAGAGTAGCGATGCTTGAAAGTGCTTTAATGCAGTGGACCTGCTTATTCACAGCTAGTCCTGCAGGAAGTTCTGCGTCTCCTTGCTGCAGCATGGTGATGTTGACGTGAACATGTCAGGATGGAGCTTACAGACAGTGACAGCCTGGTGCTTTGACATGTTTACTTTTCCAATACAGCCAGCCCCTTTAAGGAGTGGAGCTGAAAGAAGAGCAGGCTGGCTTGGGAGTAAGTGTATATTATGTCGTTTGCTGTCACAAGCTATTTGCGCTTGTGACAATTCAAAGTTTGGATTGAAGATCTGATTTTGGCTGAAGTCTGGGAGGTGCTGAAGTGCAAAAGCAAAAGCTTGACCACATAGTCTGTTAAAAATCCTAAAGACAGGGAAAACTAATTCTGATATTCTGTACAACTGAAATTTTTCGAGTGCTTTGGGCTTTTATAATATTTCTCCCTCAAGTTTTGTGACATGAGATGATGTTCTGCTGGTGTTAAATAATGCAATACACAGATTTGTGGCACAAGCCCGAGCAAAGGAGCTGTTGTGTTACTGTGCTGGCATTACAATGCCTGTCAGCATTCCCAGATTTGTAGTGCTTTCTGACTTCCCTCATTTCTGTTTGGATGAGCATCATTGTATTACAGGCCTATAGTGAAACAGCATTTTCAAGACCTGGCTGTAAAACCTTTGTGATCCCTCTCAAAAGATTACTCTCTTTTCTTGTACTACTCATTCGTTTTCTGACCTGAAAACCAAGACAGACTGCCCACGTGAGCCTCATGGTCAGTTCCTGCATGTCGTTGGATATCTAACTCCTTGGCTGCAGAAGATGCAGTATGATCAAACTCAGTTTCATTTGCAGTAAAGAAGACAGAGAAGTGAAAGTGCATTAACTTAAACTTTTTCCCCATGTGCAAATGCAGACCCTTTCCTTAGCTTACTGGTGCATGGTAGTTGAGCCCAGAGCCAATTCCATGACCAAGTCTGTTGAGTTTTATTCTCCATTTGACTAAATTCATCCTGAATTTCAGAGAAACTTTGAAATCTTGAACCTGCTGATGTCAGCACAAATTTTGTGACTGATTTGAGTGGAATAAGGATTTAACTGTTATTTTTCTTCTCCTTCTAATGAGACAGGTTGAAGCCAGGTGAGTTGCCTCTCGCTTAGGTGGTAGTCCTTTGTGGAACGTGCTGGTCTTCCAAGCTGTAACACTGGGACGCTGAATTGGGCACTGACTGACAAGGACACCTCTCCAGACTTTGATACTAGTGATGTACTGAGAATGGCCTGTGCTTCATGAAGTTTTCCATCAACTGTGCAACACTGCATGAGGTAATTCACCTAAAACATTGCCTCTAATTTCTGCTATCTTAGTGTATATAGTTATGTATTATGTTACTACTGAGTAATTTTGCACAGGTTAGGATGTTAATGGGAGATTGGATAATGGATAATGAGACATTAGGAAGAAGTTCTTCCCTATGATGGTGGTGAGGCCCTGGCACAGGTTGCCCAGAGAAGCTGTGGCTGCCCCATTCCTGGCAGTGTTCAAGGCCAGGTTGGACGGGGCTTGGCACGACCTGGTCTAGTGAAAGGTGTCCTTGGCCGTGGCAGGGGGTTGGAACTGGATGAGCTTTATGGACCCTTCCAACCCAAACCGTTCTATGATTCAATGATTCTATGACGTAGAGAAAAAATTATTGAACGATTATATATGTATTTTCAGAAGGGAAGGTTTCACAAGTTTGTGAGTGATCAAGGGTCTCAAACAACATGGTGAATGCTTACTGCAAGTTTTCCAGTAGAAATCAAATATGTTCAAATAGTGTGAAAACCCTGAGAAAAGAGGATTCTGCCTTAAAAAATAAGCAGAGTTGGAGCAAGCTGTAATATATGGGCCTAGCTATGGATTTAGGTTACTAATTTAAAAATTCAGTTTAAAGCAAAAGTTGATACTCTTCCTGTGCAGTGAATATTTCAGTTATGAATATCTAAAAAAAGGGGGGATTTTTCTTAGCCTCCTTTCATGTTGTCATTGTCTAAGCTTTAGGTCTCTAAAGGTGATATTAGTAACAAGAGTTACAAATAATATCCCAACCGTTGGTCAGAGTAACAGGTGAATGTAAAGGGTTATCTGGAAAGCAGTGTCTAGGACAGAAGGCTGATATGTGTAGTGCTGGTAGTGACTAGGAGCCAACAGACCACTAACAGGAAACAGTTTTCTGTGGAAATAAGTACTGCCCTTACTAATACATCTTTGTGTTTCAATACTTATTGGTACTAAGAAGCCCTCAATGCAGAAACTGAACTAATATTTGGCAAACAGGCTGAATAAAGCATCTAAGATCTTGAATGATAAAAGGATTATTTCTTTTCCACGCTTTTGATTATGCAATGATTTGGAAGAGTATACAGGAAAGAAATGTATCTTGTGTTGTAGCTGTATAACAGCTACCAGCAGTATTGAAATGATTTAGCAACAAACACTTATTTTTCTTCATAATGTAAGGTTTATGGCTAAGCATTCCAGCATTCTTGGTAGAATCCTTTCTTACTGTTTCTGTCTAAATATTTCTGGTTTATGGAAGGAAGTTAAGCAAATAAACTGCTCATCATCATGGCACTGTCAAAGTTTAGAATAACCTTCAAGTTGCAAGAGAAATGCCCTGAGACATCAACTAGATGAGCTTTATCTGAAGTTTATCACAGATTATAACCCTATGGTTTATTTTAGGAAGGCTTTTGACTCTGCTTTGTGAACCTCTATTCTTCAGATGCCCCATATGGAAATGTAGATTTGCGGGAATGTTCAAGTTGATGTCAAATGGCTGTCCTGTTTTTATGTCTGTCCCAAACCTGCCATGCTGGGTCCAGAAGCAGTTTTTCTGTTTAAGCTTAATTGCTATTCCAGGCTTGCAGCCTGCATTATCTTTTATCACTGAAATCTGATGTTGAGGTGCTGAATATCTTTGTGAACCCCTGGATAAGCTGACCTATAAACAGAAGAAGCAGGAAAGCACACTGCTTTCACAGAAGTAAGACCATTGCCTGGCTCATTTAAGCTTTTTGGTCCATGAACAGATATATACTTTTACACAGCTCCTATTGCTTGATGGAGTAGTTCTCAACTTTGCTAAACTGGAAAACACCACTGTTGCACTCTCTCTAATGGAATACCCTCCAACAGTTCTTTGAATCAAGTGTGGTTTGATACAGCTGTTCACCAAAAAGACAAATAAGGAGGAGCTGCTAATAAAAGATTTGGAAAATATTTTTTTTTTTACCATAGCGGTTAGAAGCTGTTCCTGTTTTGAAAATCTGTGTAGATTTTAACATGGGTCTTGGCCATCATTCAGTTTTTGTATGCTTAGCACTGAGCCAGGTACAGACTGTTTTGGTGGGGTTTGGTTGTTTCTTTTAAATGAAAGTATAGTATTCACTGGAGACAACATGAAATTGGTATAAAGCTCACTTAGATTTGTATAGCTTTTTCCTGTTTCCAGACTTGCTTAAGATTTTTTGGCAAAAGGTCAGTATTGTATCATTTCCACTCAGTCTCCATCCTGACTGGCAGCAGGTTTTCTGATAAAATTGTAGCATGGAGGTTAAATGGTGAAACTTCTGTGTCTGAGGCTGTCACTCTGGCATGTCATAAAGAAACCTAGACGATTGTGTTCACATCAAAATCCCCTTATCAGCGTTACCTATGCTTGTTTTGCTACCACTGTGCTATATAAAGGAAAGGAAGAAGTGATCTTCAAATCACAATATGTGCAATGCCTACAAATACTTTGAAATTTTATTTAATAGACTATATTTGATGTATATTTTACTGAAGAGTAAATGTGACCAAAAGGACATACATGTATTTGGCAAACCCTGTTAAAAGCTCGTTTGTTTGCAGAGCTAAGTATTTAAATTACAGAATTGAAGTTGTCTCTGCAGCTTTCTTCATCCCAGTCTCTATATATGTTACGATGCAGTGTTAAATGACTACAGACTGTTTTATTCTTGGTAGTTCTGCCCCAATGAACAGGCTAATTGGTGTTTGGAGGTTTAAGTACTGTGTGAGGCTCTTGGACATGCTCTAGTGAATGAAGTTGAAGTGAGCCTGGTGTGTTGGTCAGGCAGTTACAGGGCAGAAAGGATGGGTTTGCGCTGAAGTTGGCTGCATGTTCCTTGGCTTTGATGGTGGCAGTTCAGAACACAGTACAGGACTCTCTAGAAAACTGAGCATATCTGTGTGGCACAGTAATAACATGTGTTATAGGACTTCCTGCAAAAGAAGACAAAGGTATGGCATATACTAATATTTAAAAAGATACCTATAATGCACGCTCATGGGTAGGGTGTTGTCGTGGTTTAAGCCCAGCTGGTAACTCAGAACCACGCAGCCGCTCGCTCACACCCCCGCTTCTTCCTCTCCCTGCTTCCAGAGGGATAGGGAGGAGAATTGAAAGAGTGTAACTCCCACGGGTTGAGATAAGAGCAGTCCAGTAACTAAGGTATAACACAAATCACTACTGCTACCACCAGTAATATTAATGGTAAGGGAAATAACAAGGGAAGAGAATACAACCGCTCACCACCCGCTGACCGATACCCAGCCTGACCCAAGCAGTGATCTAGCCCTTCTGGGTAACTGCCCCCAGTTTATATACTGGGCATGACGTGCTGTGGTGTGGAATACCTCTTTGGCTAGCTTAGGTCAGGTGTCCTGTCTGTGCTTCCTCCTGGCTTCCTCTCCTCCCTGGCAGAGCATGGGTCTCAGAGAGTCCTTGGTCAGAGTAAACATTACTGAGCAACAACTGAAAACATCGGTGTTACCAGCGTTGTTCTCAGGCTGAAAGTCAAAAGCACAGCACTGCTCCAGGTACTAAGAAGGAGAAAAATGACTGCTACTGCTGAACCCAGGACAGTAGGTATAGGGTTTTTCTCTTCTAGTAGTACTTTGAGGAGATCTTGAAATGGATTTTTCTTTTCTCTGTATGTATTACATGGGGCTAGTTCTTAATTGTATTTCTCCTTCTATTGCTGAAAACTATCAGGAAAGATAATCTAAAATAACAGAAATTATTAGTTCCCCAGAAGGACAAAAATATTTCAAGATTTGGTAACCACCTAAGAGTATTGGCTAGATCCCTTTACAGACTTACGGAGCACTGTTGCACTGCTTTTCATTTTTCTGGTGTGTTTTGCTGATTGTAGTTTGCTAAACCAGTGGCAGATGTTGATACATCTGTCTTAAGTTGTCATGTAAGCAAAGAAATGGCAAACATGCCTGAGATAGAAACTGAAGAATGGTTTCTTTCTTGCATTGCCCCAGTGTGCCCATTCATAAAGGCTTTGTTTGATTCCCTGTTGGTTTGTTACTTCCCATTGGAACAACTTCTTGGGTGAGCTTGGTTGATGTGTTCTACTTTGGGAAGGATTGAGACCCCAGTTAGTCCTGAACTAGGTCTGTGCTTGACTTTGGGCATGGAGTCCACCTGTGCATATCAAAGCACTTTTGTGACAAAAATACCTCATGGTGTGCATCACTGCATTTCTGATGGGCTGACTTGAGCCTGGCAGGGCTGGAGCTGACAGGAAAATGTGTAGCGGACACTCTACTGCAGCACAGTTTTGGTTGTTGGAGAGCAGTCGATCCACAGTCAGTCATGGCATCTGGTTGTTGGCAAAGCCAGGCTCCTGGCCAGTGCTGCAGCCTTGGCAGCTGGGAGGGCCCAGGCCCCACAAGAAGTTGGCAGAAAACCACCCCTGTTTCCTGTGTAGAGTCACTTTCCAGAACTGTGTTTCATTTAAATGTGCACAGCTCGTGATCTGGTTTTCTTCTCCCCGTCCCTTGTTGAAGTGTATGACACAGGGATAGGCCAGTGGATCGCAGAGGGCCTGCAGGTACGTAAGTGACCAAACTTCTCATGGAACTTTACTAGCCTGCGATTTGAAAAGTTTTGAGTGGCTATGTTTTATCAGATTTATTGTCTTTTATCACTGTTTGCTGCTGCTGGCTTCCCTAAAAATGCGTGAGCTCCTTAAATGTTCAGCACTTTTCCAGCGTCTTGTATTTTGATACCTGTTTCTGATAAAAATATTTTTCCTTATTAGTTTCCTTATTTGTATGAGTGAGAGATTAAGAAAAGGGGACTCTGTGATTACGAACCTCTAACTTTTGAAAGCTATTAATAGAAACACAATAAAAAGTTCATGAAACATGGATTTCGGGAAGAAAGCTTTAGCTGCCAGGACCTGTGATTGGTGCAAGTCCTGTGGTAAACAGCAGGAGAGGTGACTTGGGCATGCTTACGTTTGGATTTGAACTAAGAAAAACTGCATTTACCTATTTTGAGACTGAAAACAGTCTTACACTCTTTGTCCTAGCTTTCTGCTTCCATCTCGCTTGTATAAACCCTCCTGCCATGCAGTGAGGAGGGTAAGGGGTAGCTGTGCAGCGGGAGCTCCCCAGGCAGCACCTCTGAGGGACCATTGCTGTGCCCATGCCTCCCTGTCCCTCCGTGCCTTCCACACTGCTGCAGCAAAATTTCCTCGAGCAGTCCCTGTTGGTACACAGCCTGCATACAGCCCACTTAAGATGGGGAACTTTGAAGGTGCTACATAGATATGAAATGGACAAGTTGGCTGTTGTAGCTCTGCTGCTTAGGAAGCTGCTGTTGCTGGAACAACTTCCTCAAATATTTGGAGGTTTTGGCTCTGCTGTCACAAGCTTCACCTTTTCAGAGTTCTTTATTGAAGCTAAACCTGCATCAGTGTCAGTCTGTTGTAGGTTATCATTTTGGATAATGTATAAGCACTCTTTTTATCCTTACACGTTATAAGTTGAGATCAGAAATGATCTTCCGTGGCCTTTTGGTGAAGCTGGTGAAACAACCATTTCTCATTCACTGAAAACTTTGATGCACTAAAAGACATTGCAGGATGTTTTCCTGCAAGAAGAGACTTAGGAAAGAAATGAATTGTTTCTCATTTGCAGTCTAGAAACATGGATTTAATTCTGTACTATTGTTTTTCCTTTCAGTAGAAAATTAAGCTGGCCATAGAGCAGTCTAATATTAATTTCTGTGCATGCAATTTGCTGTTTACAACCCCTTTATGAAGATCAGTCTAGATATTTTACTTCCTGGATAGTGTCAGAATGAGTTTTCTTCTCTCGGTGTGGTGTTAAGGTGGGGTCTTCAGGGAATATTGTTTCACTGTTTTTGTAGTTCAGAGATCATGGAGAGCACAAGTTCTTGTAAATTGTGCACTTTGGCACTGTAACATGTCTTGATTTGAAGAGCATCTATACTTTGGGATTTTGCTGGTTTATTTCTGTTTTCTGGCAAGTTAGAGAACATTGCTTCCACTTGATGCCAGGTGTGTGGATGTCTGTAATGCTAGCAATGCATAAATATTTGAGAATTTGCTAATCCACAACTTGTTTTCTAACATACTCCTATCAGATAGATAGGGATATTCCTATCTATAGAGCATATTCCTGTCTAGCCAGCAGAATTCAGTGTTAACTGCAAGTATCCCACTGAGCATAGTTTCAGAAAACAAAACAGATCAGTTCTTCCCTTTTAAATTGAATTTTCTTGTACATTATAGTATAAGGGAGGCAGAGGGGAGGGACATAAATGGGGAAAGGTGGCAGCAGATCTTGGGCAGAAAAAGAAGGGCAGAAAGTGCAAGTCTATGCTCTTTCACACAATAGATTCATGTATCCTTTCTGCAGCACCCTTGTGCTCAGCAGGAATGGCTGGTGGAAGTATGAATAACCCTCTAATCACACCTTCGTTCCTCTCAAAATTGGATAAATGCTTTGGAGCATTCTCAGCTGAGATGTTTTCGGTTCTTTCTCATCTATATCTCCAAAACAGGACAGATTTCTTGTTTCCCATTTGCCAAATACAGAAAGATTTGGTTGAGTCTTGTTTTGATTGCATGTTTACAGACTTTTGGGAAAGAACTGTTACAGCAGCATCCTTAGCCTGTTGCTTCTCAGGATGTCAGGCAAACACCATCTCCTTGCTTTATGTTATTGTTATTCCAAGTCCCATTTGTTGATCAGACTTTCCGGTTACTTGGCTTTTTAGGCTGCTTCTTCCCCTCGTGCCCTCTGTAGATAAATATAGCCTTATTCCAGAGATAGCTTGGGTGGCTTGGAATGGTACCATAGATGTTTCCACTTCAGCTTATGGGAAAACAAAAGTCTAGGGATAGGGTTTTAAATTGTTAGTTTGTTTGTAAATCCTTCTCTAGCCCTGGGTATTTCCCTATGAAAATAACTAGGATAGCCTGTATGGCAGAGCTGTCAATTGCTGACTGCAGAAACTTGGAAGCACGTGGGTGCTGTGCTTCTGAGATTGTCTTTTGCAACTCCCCATCCCTCTTCTTTGCTGTCCCAGGGTCTGTTCTCGTGCAACTGGGGCATGTGTCGTGCAGGGCATGAGCTGCATGGTACAGCAAAAAGCAGGGAGCAGGGGCACAGCCCTCCTGTGGCTACTTGGCAGTGTTCAGTCCATCTCTCTTCCTTTGTCACATTAATAGCTATAGCACGGCTATTACAACTGCAGCAGTTGTGTGAATGGGGAAGCCTGTGTAATGCAGTTCAATAACAGTTCACTGAAGTCTTAGTAGATGAAAATTTGGGACTTGGGAACAAGTGTTCGTGTGGTGAGCAGTGGCTGACATGAGCATCACGTTTGTTAATCATACCATATTACACCAGCTGTAATCATCAGACTTCTGCATTTGGAAACAGTCTCATGAAGCTTGGGAAGCTGCAAATAGTATCGCAGTGTGTCATACTTTACTGCTGGTCTATTCCGAAAAGGTTTTTTATTTCCAGAACTGAAGCTAAAATTTTAAATTTGTTTTTAATTGTTTTTTTCCTTTTAGATTTTCTTCAGTTCTCTATTAGTTTTTGGACTTCTTTCCTTTGGTGCTTGTAGTAAAAGCGATATATAGTGAAAGTTGCATTATTTGAAGTTCTGTTGTAAGACTGATGTTCTTAGAACAGTTTCTAATGTATATTAGTATTATATATATTATAGTATTATAATATGTACATTATAGTATTATAATGTATATTGGTATTATTATAGTAGTAAACTTTCTGTGAATGAAAAAAG
>JANHGB010033180.1:0-11524 GCA_026283785.1 Coracopsis vasa
GGCTATTCCATACCACAGCACATCATGCCCAGTATATAAACTGGGGGGAGTTACCTGGAAGGGACAGATCACTGCTTGAGTCAGGCTGGATTTTGGTCAGCGGGTGGTGAGCAACTGTATTGTGCATCATTTGTGTTTATTGGGTTTTATACCTCTCCCTCTTTTTTGCAGTCTCCCTCTTCATTACAAGAATGTATTATAATTATTATTAATTTCAGTTATTAACTTGTTCTTATCTCCACTCATGGGCTTTACCTTTTATTTTCCTACCTTTTATTTTCCTCCTCATCCCAAGCAGGGGGGGAACAGGCAGCTGCATGCTACTTAGTTTTCAGCTGAGGTAAAACCACGACAAAGGCAAAACACATCCTGGGTTGCATCAAACACAGCATGACCAGCAGATCAAAAGAGGTAATTCTTCTTCTGTATTTATTGTTAGCGAGGCCCCACCCCGAGTACTGTGTGCAGAGCACCACAATTTAAGGATGCATCCAGAGGAGGGCAACAAAGCTGGTGAAGGAGCTGGAAGTAATGTCCTATGAGGAGCAGACTCTGGCTAAGGACTCTGGCATTGTCCAGTTTGGCCAGTCCTGAACTGGTCTGGCTGTTGAATGACTGTTGTGGGTGCTTTCCAACTGAAACAGTCTAGTCTGTTATATCCTACACCAAGCACATGAGGAAAATCTAAATTTCTGTCTTTAAGATTAAATATGTAAACTGCATCTGAAGAAATACTAAACCTACTTATTTCCTAATCTAGAAGAAATCCTATTTAAAATTCTGTAACTCTTAATTATGTATTCACTCATGTAAAAATGACCACTGCTGTGCTAGGCCTGTTGAGATCTTAAAATCCAGCTGAGATCATTTTGGAGTATCATTAAATGAGATTAATAATAATGATTATTGTACATTTGTTTCACATAGTAGATTAGATTGAAAATATTTCTTACATGCTCATCACAGAAAAGTCCCTGAGTTTAGGGATGAGAATGGGTATATCTCTCTTTATCTTAAATATCGCTACTGAGACTTTCTATTGCAGATATTTCATGCAATATGAGAATATTTTTCTCTCTGGTTGAACTATTGGATTTTAAAAAGTCTAATGAAGGCAGGTATTATTTTTTTTTAAGCTGACATGGACAATCAAAAGTTTGTAAAAAGTTGTGTGGAGAAAAAGAGATATAATCATTTAGATTTACTTATGTAGATATTCTCTAAGACCATATAACAAACGTAGATAAAGCAGTCATGATTTCTATCTCAAATAGACTTAAAAATAAATGTGTCCTATCACATCTCCACATAGTGGTACACCTGCTCAAATGAGCATGGAGCATTCAAGCAGCGTGGTTCTTTCTTCAGTGTAATTTTTTACTGTTCTTAAAAATGCAGTCCCACAGTCACAGCCTGGCTTGTACTTGTGGGAAGACACAAGAATGAATTAGTAGTATTACTTTTGGGAAACAAATGTAACTTTAATGTTGACATCCTATTTATACCCTGTTGAGAAATAAAGAATTTCTTGTATTGAAATGATGAATTATAACTGTTAAACAAAAATCTAATGCATTTGTTACAGCCACCAAGCAGACAAATTACCATTATGTCATGCAAGAAATGCTTTACAAACCCATTTGTCACAGAAGAGAGGTGTCATATGCAATCTGATTCACCCTGCTTAATGTATGAAATGAAATCTTGATTTTCTTCAGCAGATATAAGCCAATAACAACTATCTTACGTTCCAGAACCAGTGATAAATACTTTGTTTTTTTAAAAAGGCAAACAAACAAGAATTCAGCATCTCTTGTGCATTTGCAAAGAAAAAAATGTCTAGGATTATATTGCATTTTAATTGTTGTTAAGTGTACTGAAAGCTTCTACACATCACACAAATCAGAGCAATTACCAGATTAAAGCTACCAATTCAGTGGAACTCTCTAAACTTTAAATAAATTCAGCATGATAGATCTTTTGCTGATGGAAATCAGCAAAGATTTGGTCAATTTGTGTACAGCTACACTGCCATATAACTGGTTAAAGTGAAGGTACTTCTATCCATGTCAGTACAACTAAGCTCCAATTTACAGCAATGGACAACAAGGCCATAGGTATGATTTCCAGTATACATGTCGTTTGTTATGATCTCAGATGAAGAAAGATATAACTTCAACAAGTGCAAGACTATATAGGTTCAGGTTGAAAATGAGATTTAGGTAAAAATTAAGTTCTGGGTCCAGTAAAAGGATCTAGAGAGATCCCTTTAACAAGACCTTAATGCTGGAGGTGCCTAACCAGCAACTTGCTTGCCCTGATTATCAACTTCTAAGTCAAATGCCTACCCTATACACCAAAATTCACTGCTGCCTACTCAGGCACTGAGTTCTACCCTGAACTCTCCTAGTATTTAGAAAGAGCTAAATTCAGACATCTATACTGTCGACTTACACATCAAATGTATTTGTCTAGGCTCTTCTTTATTATCAATAGGGAAAAATTGGGATCTAGAGTGAAAAGAAAGATGAATCTCATTGTCTTACTGGCTCACATTCTGTTTATGTCCCTAGACATCCCAGAAAAGTAGGTTAGGTCTGCACACAATGGATGCAAATAGAAAATTATTTATGTGTTCAGGACAGGTTGTACCATGGGTACTTCAAGGGGAAAAAAACAAAAGAAAAAAAATATTTTTGTAACAGACAAGTAGATAGAGCACTCAGCTGCATTTGTTTTCCCTTACAGCTTTAGGATACGACGTGTCACTTATTTTCTTCCTTCCATCTGGATTGCTGACACAACAAATATTATGGAATCAGAAGAAAAAGTGAAGTTTGAAACTGCTGGGCTGGACATAGTTACCATGTCTATAGAAGTTGAGTGTCATCTGAAAAGCCACAGGATATTCCAAAACTCTGCATTATAGCAGGCACAACACAGGAGCAATAGACTAGCAGCCTACAAGGACACGTGGAGAATGAAAAATGACAGAATCATATCATATCATAGAATCATAAAATATTTAAAGTTGGAACGGACCCATAAAGATCATTCAGTCCAACTCCTTGCTCCTTGTACAACTAACCAAAACTAAACCATATCACTAAGAGTATCATCCAGACACTCCTTGAACTCTGAGAGGTTTGGTAGGTATTGTGATCACTTTCCCTGGCGAGCCTGTTCCAGTGACTGAGCACAGTCTCAGTGAACAGCCATTTCCTGATATCAAATCTGAACTTCCTCTGGTGCAGCTTAATTCTGTTTCCTTGTGTCCTATTTCTGTTCACCAGAAGGAGCAGATCAGCACCTTTCTTTCTGCTACCCCTTTGATGAATTTGTAGACTGCAATAAGGGCACAGTAGATGACAATGTCTGTGTAGATATAGTTGTCCTGAAGTGACTATAAGTAGGACTCCAAAGAAGACATTTCTAGTTATTAATCTATTATTCTTATATCATACAATTTAAATTTTAGACTAGAATTGTGTTCTGTTTTTTCCATTTGGAACTTGTAAATCCAAACAAGTTTTTAGCTGATATTTGTTGAAATAGAGCCTTTTGGTTTAAGTTCGAGGATGATTTCCCACCAGCAATGCTACTTCGCTTTCCCATAAAATGCTGCTATAACCACTCATGAACAGTGATTACTGTCTGTCGATTTGGATCAGAGATGAAGTAAAAGACTAACTACCATATCTGTGGCCCAAAGTGAGAACAACAAAAACTGTTCATAGACCACAACACTTGAGTAAATGCAGTAGCATAAACAAAAAACATTGTAAATAAAAGATACCTCTTCTGAAAAATCATGCCTGCCCCTGAGTCTTATTGACATGATTAAGTTTTAGCATTGAGGTCCAGAGAGGTGTAATCCCTGTGATATTAGCAAGCCATATCGAAATCAATGTGTATTGGACACCACTAAGTTATGGTCCAGGAGCCATGCAGGAATTCAGTGGATTTTGTTACAAGAAATACAGAAGAGGCTTTATGTGTACATAGAATCATAGAATCATAGAATAGTTAGGGTTGAAAAGGACCTTAAGATCATCTCGTTCCAACCCCCCTGCTATGGGCAGGGACACCTCACACTAAACCGTGTCACCCAAGGCTCTGTCCAACATGGCCTTGAACACTGCCAGGATGGAGCATTCACAACTTCCTTGCGCAACCCACTCCAGAGCCTCACCACCCTTACAGTAAAGAACTTCTTCCTTGTATCCAAACTTCCCCTATTTAAGTTTTAACCCATTACTCCTTGTCTTATCACTACAGTTCCTAATGAAGAGTCCCTCCCAGCATCCTTATCGGCCCCCTTCAGATACTGCCTGTGTGTATGCACATATATCTTTGCCTTCCCAACTTAACTGCAACCTCAGATCTCTTAAGATTTAAACAGAAGAGCTAAATTGAGTTATCTAGATCTCAGATTTTCACACCACACACATGCTATCTAGACTAGCACTAAGTAGTTACTATCTACTAGTAGTAAGGAGATATTTTAACAAATAAACCTTATCTAAGGACTTCAGTTATGCCTTTGGAGAGACCAGTGCAGCAGGATTGCTCTGTGAGAGAGTAATAGAAGTGATCAGTGATCTTCTTTTGAGAAGAAAACTATGATTTAGAAGTCTTGTCTATATAACAGCATGGAACAGGTCAGGCTAATAACCACACATGTTAGGAAGAAAGAATTACCGATGCATAGAGAAAGGTCATTCTGTCATTATTTCTCTACGGGAGACCTCCTGTGAACAGGATAATGTGTATGTTCAGACAGGAAGGAAAAGAAGTGTCACTGTAAATAGATTGAGATGCAAAGAGTTCAGCACTGGACTGAAAAAATAATCTTTGCAGGCTATTATATAAAATTATCATGAATCGGGATGCTGGCATTCTGGAGCATACTGTGAGTTTGCAAATTCCCACCCCCACCGACCCATGCCCACTTTTTTACAGCACTTCCCAGAAATTTTCTCTTCTCATCACCTGATTTCTGTTATCCTAAATGGGTATAAAAACACGGAAGGCCATAGAAAAGTGTTTGATGGGAGCTATGTAACAGAGTCAAAACCTTTGGTGGTCCTGCTGTTCTTGTGATGATGGCAAAAGAAAACTATCTCTTGTGGGTGATATTTTAAGTGTGACTTTCAACTTTAACCTTAAGTTTCCTTTCTGACTTTATTAAAACCTTAAGTTTTTCAAGTGGTTTTATTCTTACTTTCATGTCTGTATAATGAGAACATTTTCACAAACTGGTCTTCTTCCTCATGGATTAGTCAAACGCAACCTTTAGGAAGGCATTCAGTGCTCTGTAAGAAAGGCAAATTAATTTGCTTCTAAGAATTCACTAAAACAATCTTTCATTTACTTTTCTTGCCCCAAGATGAATTTCTTTCTATAAACAAGGCTAACTCCTTGTTCTTGGCAGATTTTGACATATCAGACTGCTAGAATTAGTGGCCTGGTAAGCTCCCTTTTCCTCTCCCATCACTCATTTGACATGAAGAAAGTTAAAAAAAAAAAAAAAAAAAGAACTCCATATTTTAGGCTTATATCTTTCTAAGTTCTCCAGAGTTCTTTCTGGTCGAGGACAGGTAGTTTTACCCCATGCAAAACTGAGTAAGTGTATAAAGATAACAGCATGTCATTTTTGTCTTTAAATTGTTCTTCTTTCTTCTTTATAAAGAAAATGTTAATTGGCAGCAAATGCACCACAAATAAATTTGTCTTCAGTAGAACCTCGATTTATTAACTTCTTAACATTGATACTGACCCACAAAAAAGTCAAAATCATCGTTACCTTACATTTGTTTACCTTACATTGTTAGTTCTTCTCTAGTATTTTTCAAAGCAACTTGAAAAATACATCAAGACTGTAAGAAGAATTTAGTTTGCCAGTGTCAGCAGCTCTCTTGGGTTCATGTTCTCTTTTTAGCACCACTGTGGAGGTCCAAATTGAAATCCCAACACCAGCAAGACAGAACAGTTGTCTTGAACTCTCAACCCTTTGTTCACAGCAGATGCCTTTAAGGCAGACCTTCTCCCTTCAGTTCAGACTGGAATAAAAAATTGTCTATCTTGAGTAACACCAAAGCTGATATCACATTTTATTTTTAATAAAAAAAAAAAAATTACAATGCTGTTTCTCTCTCCAAAAAAAGAAATCATAAAGTATGAAGTCAATATCATGTCAAAAGTGGTTAAATCTATATTATGCTATACACACAATTTATGACTTACATTGCTAATGTAATTACAGCACAAAATCTTTTTTCAGTGCATTAATGAGGATTAACTTTATATTGAGGGGAACTTCAATATCATAGAAAACATGGCCCCTACACCACAGTGTTAACTTGAGATACTAGGTTCTGATTACTCCCCAAAATTCTGTTTCAACATTTTAGAAATCTAAGATTTATATCTAAGCATTACATTCCTATCTGAGTACAGTTTAATTTGTCCCTATCATAATGTTGAACAGTGACTCTGCTACACTTCTTTTTCCCCTAAATCATCTAACAAAAATAACTAAAAAAAATTCATTTACAGTAACTGCATGTAAAAAAACTGTGTGACTTTAAACTGCAGTTTACAAGAACAATTAACATGTATTTTCAAGGGTAAAAAACCTGACTGTAACGCCCACAAAGTTAACTTAAAAAACTCCAGTCAAATAAAAAAAAATTCCTCATCAAGTAAAAAGGGAATCACAGAGACGTTAGACATATTTCACCTTCTTAACACCCAGTAATTACAGAGCAGCAGGTGTTCATACGCTAATGAACAAACAAGCTTGCAGGTGAGGCAAATGGATCCTTACCATCTCACATTTTTAGGGACTATCAACTGATTAAATAGAAAAATAAGAGCAATAATACCATGTATTTTTAAAGAAGGGCACATGGCACTTTTTTGATTACTAAGAACACTGATTTATAGGATTTATGTACTGAACACCTCTAATATACTTACAAACACTTAAATACTTATAGTTTATACTTGAGAAGAGATACAGTACTGGAATCATAGAAGGCTTTGTTCAGCTTCCATGGCACAGTAAAAAGGAAATTCTAGAAATATTTGCTAGTTCCAAGTTATAAGAGAGTGAGTACACACAGTGTGAGAAAGCTATAAGAATAGTTCCTTCCTGGCAGAAAAGAACAGTAAGGTGCAGAACACAACAGCAAAAGTAAATGTATAGGTGCTATAGGGGTGAATTGAATTAACACAAAGCAAGGATTAGACAAGAAGGTTGGACCCTTTTGCTACTTTCAGAGATGTGCAAAATGTAATCCCTTCGTTTCTACAACAACATTCCTTTTTAGAACCAGCTTTAGGTTAGCTGTAAACTACTTAATAGTATTTGTGAAAAGCAATCATGTTCTTTCTCAAGCTTACTTTTACCAAGCTGAACAAAAAACATTTTTTAGGTACTCTTGTAATATAGGCTCTATATGTCCTAGCAAACTCTTCTGAATCTAGTCATGTTTAAACACTTTTACCAAAATGAATGACCAGATCAGTACAGCAGATAGTGTTCCAGATAATGTCTTACTTTTGCCTAGTGACAAGGTACTCAGATTATGATGACTAAAAAAAGAAAGGTAATTTTCTAATTGCAAAGGTTTTATCAGAAGGCATGAAAAATTTTCAATAACTTCCTAGATGTAAGTGTGCAATAAACCAAAATATTTCTACTAATTTGCATATGCAACAGATTAAAAATCATAAACATAGTGGAATGAAACAACAGTTAAACATAATTGGAAGCATGAATAACATTGAAGACAAATAATACAAGATAATATAAGTAACAGAAAAAACTGTTTTCAAATGTAGGGATTTTCCTGTAGTATAAACATGTTAAAAGAAAGTCTACAGGATTCTTCTGACTGAAGATCCTGAACATCTTTCCATCAGTCCTCACTTCACAACCTCTTTCACTCTCAACTAACTTTGAGTGAAAAGTCAAAGAAGAGAAAAGAAATGCTGTTTACTTTTTACATGAAAAAATAAAGAATGCCATACATTTTCAAGAACATTGCTGACTAACCAAAACCCCTCCACACTTTTATAAAACTCATTCTTAACAAAACCCCTGCCAAAGTGAGTAAAAAGTAACAGAAGAAAACCAATTTGTTCAGTCTGCTTGCAGTCATCTAATGTGCACATTTATATCTTGAGACAGACAGGCATATTGTGGAAAGCATTTGGAGGAAGTATGATGTGGGAGAGCTCTCATTTTGGTGCTAGATGCCAGGTTAACAGTACATCGAGCTCTGTTGAAATGGGGGCTGGACTACCACTTGCTGTGCCCTGATAACAAAGACCTGAGTTACCTTCACTCAGACAACCACCTTGTTTCCTATTAGTCAAAAATTTTCTAATGATATCCTTTGAAAAATATTGTTTATATCAAACACATATAACTTCACCAATATAGAATCACAGAATAGTTAGAGTTGGAAAGGATCATCTTCTTTTCAATCTTTACACTAGCAATAAATACCAGATTTTATTTTTAATTTTATCTTTCACTGGATGAAAATTAACCCCTTTTCCAAATGTCAAACTATAAAATGGTTGCTTGTTAGAACTTGAAAATGCAACCTTAGGGAAAAAAAAGAAAGTAAAAAATTAGATCCCAAACTTTTTTTCTCTATATATCTTTTTTCCCTGATGACAATAACATGTGTTTCCCACCTTCTCACTGATTTTCCTAGTTCCCTCATGGGAAAGTCCTGGAACTAACTCCAACCTCCCTGAAGGAATTGCCCAGCTTTTCCAACTGTCTTCAGCAACAGTCCTCAAACCTTTCAATCTATAAGTGCCTTCTCTGTAGTATTTACTCATTTGCAAACAACAGTAGGATAGCATACCTGCCAGGGTACTGTAAACATTTCCTCTACCTATATTGTCTTTCTGAAGGGTGGTGAAAGGAAATTTGGAGAGAGTGTATGCCTTACATCATAAGTTATCTCAGTCAGTGAGAGATCTGCAATGTAAATATAAAAACAAAATTCTAGTACTAACAGTTTTAGCAGACGAGACTAGTACTAAGCTACTTGACTGACTTGTCAAGTAAACAGTATTACCACAAACCATGAAGAAACAGCAAATATTTAACTCCTGTTTAGTTTGAAAGTCATAAAATGACTCCAAAAAGTTGGAAAAGTGAAATAAAACCATTTAAATCCCACTGCGGAAATTGTGATGTGGTACTTCAGGCATACTTTGAGGAATTTGAGAATAGAGCATATAATTAATGCTCCATGGACATCAAAAATGGTATCTCTACGTTAACCTTATGGGACACTTCAATACCTTTTCCTGTCAAAGTACTCACCAGATTTTTTTTCTAGGTACTATCCCAGTCCGGTTCCCTGCTTAAAATGTGTTGCAGTTTTCTAAGCCCTGTCCCCAGACTGTTCTGCCCCAACCAGGCTCAAGTCATCTCAGCCCTGAATCCTCCTCCTGCCTTTCTTGATGCATTATCCAGCTGATTCCCTAGCAGGTGTCTCCACAGAGATAGTTAGTGTATTTTTTTCCTGACTCTGCCAGGAGTGGCTTTATGCCTTGTTTCTGCCAGGATTAGCTTTATGCTTTATTTCTGCAGTTCATCCATTTCAGGCTATGTCCTCCAGTGTGCACAGCCAGAGAGTTCCTCTACTCAGCACAAAGTGGCAGGGCAGGAGTCTCTCCAGGCTGCTGCCCGACCCCCTGCAGCCATGACCTCCAACAAAGCAGTTACTCCCCTGTTAACAAATCTATGTCACCAATTAGTAATGAATCCCGATCAATTAATAGAAAAATAATTGTTATGAATTTAGTGCCCCAGTGTAAGGCAGCCCAAATATGAGTGTCGAGTTCTCACTTACATTAGATTCATTACATTAACTTTCCACTTACGTTAATTTAATTGCCTTACACCAACATAAGAACAGTTGTGAAATATTCTATACTGACCTAGGTTAAATAATTTACTGGGATCAGATTGTGTTCTCTTTTCTTCTTTCTTTTGGAAAAAAACAGACAAGAAAATCCAAAAAGAATGGACCTCACCCAAAATATTATAATCCAGTTGCTGTAGAGAATTGGCATGCAATATGCAGGTTCTTGTCTCTCTGGCTAGGCATTTGGCTCTTCCTAATTTCTTTCTTGAGGAAGAGATTAGTGGAGAAGATATTGTATCTGTCCTTATGACCACAGTCTGCATTCATTAACCAAAGTTAGAATCCAAGCCTGTGTCTCTACTCTCTCAGGTGAAAGCTGTAACCACTAGCCAATTACTCCAGCATAATTCCACCTCTTCTATCTATCTTGGAGCTAAGAAAGCTTCCTGATTAATATGTTACCAAACCAACACAATTCTGCAACAGTTGCATTTCAACCTAGATTTTATAACAAAAAAAAAAAACCAAAACCCCAAGATATTCTTAAGAAAATATCCTGACAGCTTTCTGCTAGCCAATAAACAGAAACCCTATGGTAGTGTCTAAATGAGCATATTAGTTTCACCAGATACTAAATAGTAAATGAGTTTTCATCCTGGCCCTATTTATTTTAAATACAGATATTGTTACCTTTGGCAAAAGTATATTGTCTCTCCAACTTTCCCAGTCGTGTAACAGAGGAGCATTTTTAGCATCCATTAATAGCTTTAGTGGATTACATACAAGGATAGTCATAAGCTTTATATTATAAAATCTGTGAGGCAAAATATTATATAAATCAATGTGGCAGTGTTAATGTTGGTTTGGTAACCATAATTGTTGATCTAAACTTTCTTGATCAAAATCTTACTTTCCACTGACTTTTCTATTTTTGTTTTACTGTTAAGTAAGGAATTTGCACAACGAAGCACAAATTCAATCAATTCAGGTATTTGCCAATGAATAAGGCTTTATTATTAAAAAAAAGAAAAATCTCAGAAAAAATTATCTCTAAGCAGTACAAATCTAGCTTTTTAATATTCCTGTTACTTTTTTTATTACCTTAAGTCTACTTGGGTGTCTGCATCCTTTCAAGTGTAGGAAGAGCTGGTTTCTTGACCTGAGATAGGCATGTGTTTAGTTAGTTTACTTTGAAACCTTTCAGATGGTGCCTGAAATGCATAGGTATCTCCTGTACTAACACTTTGACCAGAAATTTTACTGGCAAATGCTCTGACTGCACTACCCAAGTCTTGGAAAGCAGACACAGGGACTGTGAAAATGAAGACCTCAGGCCCACTGTAGGAGAGGATCCGGTTCGAGACCATCTTAAGAATCTGAATGTGCGCGAGTCCATGGGACCCGATGAAATCTATCAGCGGGTCCTGAAGGAGATGGCAAATGAAGTTGCTAAGCCACTGTCCACTATATTTGAAAACACATGGCAGTCAGGTGAAGCTCCCGACAACTGGAAAAAGGGTAATATAACCCCCATTTTCAAGAAGTGGAAAATGAATGACCCAGGGAATTACAGACCAGTCAGTCTCACCTCTGTGCCTGGCAAAATCTTGGAGCAGATTCTC
>JANHGB010033181.1:0-24758 GCA_026283785.1 Coracopsis vasa
GGAAAGAACTTGGCTCTTAGAGTTAGCAGAGAATATGATGAATTTTTATCTTCTGTTTTGCTTTCCCCAAGTTGGGCTTTTATCTGGATTCCAGAGGAGAAAAAACAAAGGAAAACAAAACAAACAAACTAAAGCAAACTTTCTGAAGTTACTTTGACATTTGCAGACAGGGTACTAAAAAATCTTTTCCTTTGTGTTTCCTTTGGTGCAGATATGGAATTTAATTTTAAACACAATTTTAATTTCCTTTTTTTTGTTGTTACTTGTTTGGTAAGCTTAGCCATTACAATACAAAATCTAAAATTTGGGGTGGTTTCTTCTATTTTTTTATATGAAACTGAGTTGATTTCTAGAGCATTAAAAGAAAGAATTCTGGTTTAAGCCACATATGTATATATACGTATCAATGCTTATAATTCCCAGACTAGCTTGCTTCCTCCTTTTTTTTTTTTTGTGTAGAACTGGTCACTGTGGTTTAGAACTTCACTTACCCAGTTGGATTTTTAGAAATTCGACTAATATAGGTTATAGGGCTAATATCAGACAAAATGATAAATTAGATCTTGATTTGATCAGACACTAGAAAATGCAGAAATACAGAAAGCTGCCATTTTTTGATGTGATGCTGTAGCTTCGTTTGCTAATAAGGTCTCATGTAAATTGCTGCTGGAGGTGCTGTCTTACTGCTGCTGTTACTGAGTCAGTACCTACTGGAGGGGAATCTATTTGGCACCTTGACAGCAGTTTCTTGGTCACCCGTGTCAGCAAAGTCTGTAGAGACATGTAGCCCTTCATCATTGCCTGAGCAGCACAGGGAAAAAACATTTTTTTCTTTTGCCTGCTATCAGGAATCTTGCTGACACTGTTAGCTGCTGAGCTCGAGTACAGCTACCAGCACCCTTTTAAATGTGCAGGATAGGGTGATGCACTTATTCATGCTGTTGTGTGAAAATAGAACTTCAGCTTTCCAAATGATCTTCCCTCCTGTCGTGGTTTAAGCCCAGCTGATAACTCAGAACCACATAGTCGCTTGCTCACTCCCCAGCTCCCAGAGGGATAAGGAGGAGAATTGAAAGAATGTAAATCCCATAGGTTGAGATAAGCACAGTCCAGTAACTAAGGTACAATACAAAACTACTATTACCTCTTTCTGACTTTAAACCTTCAAGCATTGCATAGGAACTGACATACCCTTTCTAAAACAACTGCTATTGCTTTCACTCAGTACTTGGAATGAGTTACAATCCAATTGAGTTTTCTGAATTCAAGCGTCTTTATGCAACTGTTTACTGTTTGAGCTACTTTCTCCAGAAGAGTCCAGGTAGCCATTCTGCATTCAGAGGAATATCTTCTGTCCTCTAGTGTCAAGATATCGAACATTGCCTAAGGTCTTAGCTGAGCTCTGACCTTTCTAATTGTACATATGAGTCTACTAAGGCAGACCCACAGGAAATCCTAATCTATTTTTGTCTGGAAGGACTTTATGAAAGCTGTCAGTTGGATCTATAAATGCCACTGGAATGCATGAAGCTTATGTGACATTCACAACTGAAATATAAATCCAGTTTACGTAATAACTTTGTAATCATTTTGGAACAAACTTTTTAACCTCTTGCTTTCTCTATAGCCTAGGAGATGCACAGTCTCCTTAAAGGTGTGAACACTCAGAGGAGGGGATGTCTCCAAGTATGATCAGATAAAGATGAAACAGAATTTTCATCATTTGTTAAGACTTTTAGTCATTGTTTTAAGCAATTATGTATGTGAATCTACAGATAGATACAAAGAATCAGTAACTTCAATGGCATGAAACGGATGGCCACAAACTTCAGCCACTTCAGTATCAAGTGCTACACAACCCTAAAAATATTTCTTATTCAAGTTTTAATCCAATTTCCATCTTAAAATGTAAATGTACTAAAATATTCAGTTTGTTAACATTACACTGTCTTTGAAAGTAGTTCTCACTCAGCTAACACCATCTGTTTATACCCAAATATTTTCGCTCCATTCAGCCAAGTTGAAAGTATCAGTAAAAACAGTCTGTGTGGGGAAAAGAAATGTGCTGATACACATACATATTAACACAAGAGCCATTTTTAATACTGCTTTACTCTGTAGCCAAAAACTGAGCTGTTGCTTTTGAAACTCAGTAGAGGGAAAATTGAAAAAATCTTGTGAACATCTGGAACTTGAATCAAAGCCAAAGGCAGAACTTCCATTTACTTTCACATAAAAGCATCAAGATTCTGATTCAATTCACTTGAAAAGAAATGTTTGAGAGACTAGAGAATAATTACTACATCATACATGCAACATTCATCTCCTCTGTGATAGCAACACTTGATGTTTCAGAACTGCTCACTTTCCATGGTGAAAAATGAAGAGTCATTTGGTTGTGTCCTGTCTTTTACTATTTATCCCAACACAGTTTTTCATCCTCTGCAGTCCTCTTAATGGAGGGGGGAGGAAGAGGAAAGCTTAATTCTTCGTAGAATTTTGTATTCTTCTCTTTCCTTTAAAAAATATGCTATATGATGTAATGTGATCCCCATTCACTGTTCAGTTTCTGCCACTGACCCCAACTATCTGCTGTTTCGACTAGTCTTGATTCTCATGAAGAAATAAACAAAAAACAACCACCAGAAGGATGTCTCCAGGAAAAGACAAAGTAAGTATATTGGCATTTAAATCTTCTATTTTTCTTTGGCAGGGGAAGCATTTATCAAAGCTTCTTTAACGCTATTTACATCAAGAGTCTTAATATATCACTGAGGGAAGGACCAGAAGCTCCTTTTGGAACTGCATAGACTCCACTAAAGTCTTTTAACATAGCTCTGTTGTCTGTATTGATTTCTGGTTTCAGTTGCATTCAGCCTAGAAGACAAACAGCCTCAGTAACCAGCAGCTCTTTACATCAGGTGCCTTTTTACAAAGCCTCTTCCCCAGCTGGAACCCAGAAAATTCTTTCACTTGCAGCTCATACGGAGGAACCTATGCAGAGGTGGCTAATAGGAACAAACATAAAAATTTATAGCCTGCCTTGTCAAAAAAGTGTGTGTTGTGAAAAAGGCAATTTTCAGAGAAGTGGTTCAGGATTTATAGGCTTGCTGGTGTTGGAGTGTTCTTCTCTAAACATCTTTTCTCCTACTCACGTACTGTTGAGTTAGTGACAATAAAGGAAGCTGAAGTGAAATAATTTTTCCACTGTTGTAGTACTGATCATTAGCTCACCAGTCACATTGCATGAAACCAGGGTTCTTATACTTTAGCTCCCATAAATTGGCTTTTCTATCAGTTTTAGGCTCAGTGCTTTCTACTAAGTTCAGTGAGAATATATCCATTCAATTTAATGAGGATTGGATTGTCTTGCTTTTGTATTTGCTAAATTCGTATTTCAGTGTTGAAAATGCTGACACTGAGGAACAAATGAACTTTCCGTTTAAAATGAAAAGACCATCATTTGAATATGCAATTATTACTCAGAAAAGGGATACATTTGCTCCAGTGTTACATGTTTTCCTTTAGCATCTGTAAGTCACAAAAATGTTTTTAGTGACATGACTTTGTCATAAAGCAGTATGATGTGAGCTAGTCAAATTAACTAACTATTCAGGTTAGAATACCCTAGTTCAGCTGTATATTAACATGATATTTGCATATAATAATTTCAAAATTATTGCAATGAGTTGTATAGCCAGACTAAAATACCTTGCATTCTTTCACAGATTATTATTTTATAAATAGCAACAAACAGTAGCTTTGTATGTCTAAAGATGGCCTTAGCCAGTGCTCCAAATCTTTGATAAAAACAAACCAGAGATACCAAGCGCTTTGAAAAGAAATGTTCTTCTATGGAATAAAACCCCAAACACATAAACACATATTTACATAAATCTATGTCTATACATATACATACATAAATACATCCCAGCTGAACATATGAATAAACAGATGGAAGTGTTTCTACTGGGAGTTTAATCTGCTGATAGCAAAGGCTATGAAAAAATATATGGCAGCTTCCCAGTTTCCAGCTGATAACCAGAAGACTTTTTCTTCAAATGCATACAATGAGCTTCAAGAGGCAAAGGTATCAAATAAAAAAAATCAGCTGCAAAGTGACAGGACATCAAAGATGTGGCTGCTCTCAAGGATGCATTGGTATTTATTGACTCACTCACCAAATATGCAGCGACGATTTATCATATGTTTTGGAGACAAGAATGATTTCTATGCAATGCTTTGGCTTAAAAACCCATTTTCTTTCCAGAAAGGTTATTTTTGAAGCGTCACTTTGATTTCTTGTATCACTCCGTGAAGATATTTTAAAATGCATTTCCGTGTTACCAGAAACCAAAGGGGCAATATACCCAAAAATGGAGCTTGACACCTGCCATTTATAAATAGAGACATTGAGACAGACTCTCTTTGCCCGTACTACAGCTAAAACCCAGCAAAAGAAAAGAAACTAACACAGCTTTGACCTAAGGACTCCAAGCTCCCATTCAGACTAAGTTTAGGGTTCAGAGAACCACAAAGCCTACAGTTTCAGGGACACTGGGGCTGCAAAAGGCACACCAAGGGGAACACACACAACACCAACATTACTCCTTCCACACCTTTCTCATCTGATCCACAGAGATACCATATCATACATCTCCTTGAGCTGTTAAACAGTTCAGGATATTTAGTTTTTTTGAACTTCATAATGAGGAGAAAATTCATGGTTTTCTACTTGAGAATAATTGGTGATTAAACTCCTTCCCGTAATCTATCTAGCCAATGTGCACAAGGGAAAAAACTTTCTTGCCCTAGAAAGTGATCATTTTGTGATATGAGGATGAACTTTCATTAGCCTTTATTTAATTTGTACAAGTGTGATGTTAGACATAATTCATATCTATCCATCTTACTGGACTTGATCTCTTGGAGAATGAATTAGCCATTCATAGGCTCTTTTATATATTACAGGAGGCAAATTTACTTCACTGCCTCCCCGCCCTCCAAAAGATTTATTGTCCATTTATTTAAACATCCTTTGTTCTTTTATGTTGCATCCAAATACAAAGGATGCACCAAAACCAGTCACTATAAACTTAGCAGCTCTGCACATCCAGGTTAGCTCTTCTTGATTTTTGTTTTTTTATTTTGCTATTGAGTGATCTTAAATTTTATGTAACTTTGTAAACAAAATTATTTCCATTTCCATGCTCTGAGCCACCCCACATTTTCACACTGTTGTTTCTTAAAAGTCAGGGGAAATTCCCACTTTCAGCTGGGATAGAGTTAATTTTCTTCCTAGTAGTTGGCACAGTGCTGTGTTTTGGATTTAATATGTGGATTTATGTATTTAGATTATGGATTTATCCTTGTGTTTTCTGAATTTCCATTTCTCCTTTTCTGTTTTTCCTTATCATTACTGTTATTGTTGACATTCTTTCTATTATCAGTATATATTACTTTGTTTTAGTTATGAAACTGTTCTCGTCTCAACCCACAGGTTTTACATGCTTTTGATTCTCCTCCTCATCCCATCTAGGGAGCGGCTAAGGGGGGGTTGTGAGCAAGTGGCTGCATGGTACTTAGTTGCCAGCTGGGTTTAAACCACAACTAATGGTCTTTGTCCAGGACTGAAAATATAGGTGAGCCTAAGTCAGCGATCTCACCACATCTAGGCTATAAAAGCTAAGATAGTCAAGTAAACCAAGTAAAGTCATACAGAAAGGCATAACCTTTGAACTACCAGGTTTTCAGAAAGAAAATGGCACGTGACCTTAAAGAATGGGGATGGGAAATCTTTGCGGTATATCCTTACAGTAAGTAAAATTAGCAAATCTCCATTTACTCTTCCCCTAAGCAGCCTTCCTGCACCTCTCAAGAACAGGAGTGCAAAGGGCTACTCTGTGGGTACGCTACCAGACCACCACAAAAACATGATTCCCCCTGAGCAAAGAGCCCTTGGGAACATGCTGTGGCTCTCTGTGGCCCTGCATGCAAACTCCCCTTCCTTCAGGAATTACTGACTTTAACTGGCTCACTGTAGCATTACCAGTAAGGAATAAAATTCAAAAAGTCCATCCCAACAGGTAACTTCCACAACACCTTTTCTTTGCTCCTAACAACTTCCTGCTTAGTACTTTTGCATAGTTTCAGTCTGCATATGGAAAGCTGCTCTCACATTTTACTTACTAACAAGTCATCACACTCAATATCATAAGCAGTTCATGAAGGAGTTTCAGATTTATTTTTCTTCCCTTTCTTATTTCCTCCTCCAGTGTAAGGGTGAGGCACTGCACTGAGACTGTACATATCAGTTGTAAGAATAAGGAGGCTGTACAGTACTAATTCAGGAAAACATTCCATCATAATATTATCAGTATTGTCAATACTCTCAGTAAACCCCAGAAATGAGAAAATAGAAATAACAACCATGTTCTTCCAGTGTATTCACATTACCTATTTTTAGTCCCCAACTAGAATCAGTGTTTATTTTAGCCCACGCCTCAGATTTTATTTTTTTTTTCCTACTCTTTTCTGGAAGGTTCCAGATAGTAAATTTAAAAATCACCTGGTATTATTTCACTTTCTGTCTCTATAATATGACATAACTTCTTTCCCAGAACTCAAAACATGACTTCTACAGCTAAGAATAACATCATGCATTTTTTTTCATATTTGTGGCCATCGGGTTAACAGGCGTGCACTTGAATTAATGGGCAATTTCAGCCATTGTAAAACATCACCAATAAAGTATCATCTTGTAATAGACACAGCCTGAAGTGTATAAATGAGGTGTGTTTTCTGTATACTGCAATTCAACCACCAGTGTCTATTTTTAAAATCTCTGTGTGGCATGGGTTATTATTATAATCATTTCTCCTTTAGCTATATTTAGCTAAGAGTTGAAGACAACATGGGTGGCTCACCTTTAGCACATCTAGACAACCACCCATTGATTTATGCATTGTGCCTTTAGATATAGCTCAAAATCAAAGTGTGTTTGAACTAACAGTTTATTTACCCAGACGTTAGAAATCAACAGTAAATCAAAATTCACAAACCCTCAAAACTCTTTACAGTACTGGCTACATTTGGAAGTTGATGCATGATTTCCAAGCCTGTGAAGCAATGCTTTTATGAGAATAGGATTGGGTCCTGCTGCAGTATGCAAAAAATACTGAGTTTGTTTTTAAGTAAGCTCTTGTACTAATAAAAACTCACAGATCAAAGAGAAATGATTCGGGAATTATCCAACCTGTCACAGCATAAACTTGTTACAATGCAACATCTCCCTGAACTAGAGTAAATCTTTCTGATTTAATTAGAACTTGAATCACCTTGACCTTTCCTAGCACAGAGCAGAGTGCCCCTCTGAACCAATGGCAGCATCTGCATCCTCATTCCATTTTAATCAGAGCTCAATTTGGATTTCTATGTCTCGGCAATCAGTGCATTGCAGAGCAAGGAAACTGCAAAAATAAATGAGATGTTGCCTTGTTCCAGCTGATTAAAACATGATTCAAGGTGACTTTTAGGTGACACAACAAGTTGTCAGAACAGCAGTGCACTTTCCTTTATGAAGCAAAAAAAATGTTTGAGGGATGTTTATTTCCCCTATCTGAGCTAAGTGACAGAATTGAAATGAGACCACTAGTGTGTCCATGAAAATATATCAGTGTTAAAAAAAATCCTATTATTAGACACAGTGGAAACTACATCTTGGATAAGCCTCCCATACTGTGGATAATTATCACAAGCCAGAATGCTAATTGCTTTTCGATCTGCTCTGTGCTTCCAATGAGTCTTGTTGAGGGCTACTGGGGCTGTACCAGACACTAACACTTAATAAGACAAAGTTTATCAAAGTAAAACATCAGCTATTGCTAGGTGAAGAACAGGAAAAACACACCTTAAAACAAAAAGAGAGGAAACTATGGAGCAAGAAGAAAACAACTAAAAATTGTATTCATTATGCTTGCTTCTCAGGTATTAAGAAACAGTGTCTTTACCACAGTAAAAATTCTCATGGTTACCTGAAAAGGTGAGTACTTGTTCTATGTTTAAAAGTTTGTGCTTTATTCTTTTATTTACAAGAGAGAAGTCCATCCATCAGCTAAATATTCACAAAGTTTTGAGTTTTGGTTTTGTGTTTTGTTGGTTTGTTTTTTTTTCTGTTGGTTGTTTGGTTGTTTTTTTTTACATTTCTGACTATTCCAGTTGAGAACTATCAAGGTGGGAGTCTACACCTGTTTTCACTTTCTTGTGAAATCCTGGATTATCTGCCATGTCTTCTATGGTAGATTTTAGTTTACCCTCAGTATTGCAGAAAACACATAGGATGAGAAATACAGATTTTGCAGAAAGACTACTATAATAAAAATTACTGTCCTGAAGAAAAGTGGGAACATTCCCACATCTCTCCATTTTACAGTATTTGCTTTCTTATGATTAGATCTTTTCCATACAAGACCACCAGTCATGAACTCAAAGAACAAAGTAGGCAATTTCCACAAAAAGTGTTCCAAGCACCATTGAAACACAGTAAGATATACTGGCTGCTTTAAAGACACAACAAAGGAGTCACCCAAGTTTTACTGCAAGTCTGCGGGAGAGAGAGAAAGAACACAGAGGTCAGTGTTTCCACACCTACATTAAATGCGTTAAATGTGTTTAATGCGTTCTCCCCTATAAAACAAAGCTAATGACTCTGCAGAAAGGCAATGACAACAAAACTGTGGCTGCACCATAAGTTATTTATTGCACTGATGCATGCTTTGTTCTGTCTCTTTTTCTAATCTCTGATTTAGGCACAGTAAGAAGAAACAATCCTAGTGAGGAAGCAGAGAAATATGTCTTTGATTTCAGTTCTGCAAAACCTGTTAGTTCTCTGTACTGAGTTTCAAGTGTGGAGGTCAAAAGAGCAACAAAGAACACAAGACCAGTAAGTTAAGGACTTAACAGCAGTAACACTACTTATGAGTCACGACAGCTGTGAAAACGAAAGCAAACCTGGGTAGATCAAGTGAGCAGATTGCATCACAAAATTGAATGCAGATGTCAATATTTCTACATGGTTTTGTACGTGTGTTCACTCACCTTTAGAAGAAAGCACTTTGCCACTCTTAAGTTACCATTTAAAACAGTAAGAACGACAGACTATCCCAGAAAAAATATCTTAAACCTACTGTTGATAAAGCCTTTAATTCCTAGTGGTTCACAGAAGCTGATGAAGAAAGCTAGCCTCTTGTCAGTAGGCTGCTTTGACCCTGCAGCTCTCTGAACTTCAAAAGAAAAACTTTTAAGGGTCTGATCCAACAGAAACAGAAAAATAACTCACAGAACCTGTGCATATACATATAGAAAAGAAAAAAAAAGCTTTTCATCTGGTTTGAATTCTGTTTCTCTTGTAATCATAACTGCAATTACATGACATTATAGACCCTAACCTCTGCTTCGCATAACAGGTGCAAACTGTATTTCTAATAAGTATTTTTAACACCTGAACCATTGTCTTAACCTTACATTACTCCATATCAAGGGCAATCTCATCCTTCCTCAGGAAAGGTGACTTACTTCCGAGATGAAGTCTAACAATTGGGTTATTCAGTGACAATACTTCTTTTCTTTTCTTTTGCTTTTCCTTAGAATAGTCTATTTGCCTTAAAAATCCCTTGCCCTCATTCTCTAATTCTTTTGATCCAAGTAAACTTTTGACAGCTTTTCTTAACATCAAGTATTATGGCAAATAAGATAAATATGCCTCAGCAGTGACTATAACGTTATTATCTGAATTCTTGGTACAATCAGTCAACAAAAATGTTTCATTTCATACATCATTTACCACTTCTATAGGAATCGCAGAAGATACTGCAAATGAATTCTAAAGTGAAAATTTCATAGTAGCAGGGGATGTATGATGCATGTATAAGATTACCTTTCACTAGTTCTTTCCACTTCTCATCACTGTGACCCGTACAGTGCCTTCCCTTAGGGATAAAACTTTGGAATGAAAACTATGGAAGTCTCAAAGAAAGGAAAAAAGAAAACACTTAGAGGGAAAAGATGGCTACATTGTAGATCTTTGTCCATTGTACAGACAAACTCTGACTGGTGTTCATAACAGCAATCAACATCTGAACAGTTTGAAACAGAACCAAACCAAATACACACACACACAAAAACCCAACCCAAAATAAACAAACAAAAAAACCCAACAAACAAAACAAACCAAAACCAAGCTTGGCACAAACACTGCAAGAAGCATATAACTTCAGCCAAAACACTAGCTACCTGCTCAGCCCCTTTTTTTCACCCATTTTCCTTTTAATGAAATACAGGATAACAGCAGTATGGCTGAAAGGCAAGAAAGATACCTTTAAAAGCAGGTACCACACTGCAAAAAGAACCTGCGAAGTTTACAAAGGCCCTCACCAAGGAATTTATCTCAGTCGGATGGGGGCTGTTTCTACCTGCTTACTTTAATTGTGCTGACCATGGCACCAGGCAGAGAGATTATTAATATGCTCAAAATGGAAGCATGAAATCAGAAGAAAAAGGCAGTATTTTCTATCTTTCCTATGTTCCTCCCTTATTTTCCAAGCAAAATATTAACCAAAAGTGACATTTTTTGATATCAGGAGTGATACTTTTGTGATTAGGAAAAATTACAATTCTGCTGAATTCTGAAGGTGTATTTTCTTTTATCAGAGCACATATTTGTCTTGGAGATACTCATATTAGCAACTATAAACTACAGCAGACTTTTGGTGGGTTTGTTTCTTGATTTTTTTTTTCTTTAAATAATGTGCTGTCCCTTTGGTACTTACTGACTACCGTTCAAACACCCTCGGTTAACAAACACCAGCTGACAGGTCAGCCCCTTGCTCACTCTCCCTCAGTGGGATGACGGATAAATGGGAATGGGAAGGGTAAAAGTGAGCAAACTTATAGGTTGAGATAAAGGCAGCTTAATAGGGAAAGCAAAAGCTGTGCATGCAAGCAAAATATATGTACTGCATATTATCTGTGTTTCTTTAACCTACATAAATTGTAAGGGGAGTAGTGCAGTAACAATATGGGTCTAGCAGTTCTCCTTCTTCTTGCACTCATAAAGTAGGGTTTAAATACCGTGCAGCCTTGCTCAGAATCTCCCTCTGGGGATTTCAGGCACAATTTCTGTCACATAAAGTGCTTACAGTCTGCTACAGTAGTTGCTACTACTGTGTAAAGACTGCAGCATGTGAAAGCAAACAAACTCTGGGAAATGGTAAGAGAAATCTTTTAATGTCACAAAACATTATGTCCCTTATTGCCTATTATTTAATAACCACTAGCACAACTGATAAACACCCACAATACAATTTTCATAATCCAAAATATGTGTACTTAAGATCAGTTTCTGTATTCAAGGCTTTCTGTCCTGATTCAGGACAAAGGTCTGTTAAGATGAGAACTGCAGTAAAAATGGACTTTTAAGGAAATGGTATGTGAAGCAGAGTGAGCAAAAATATTTTTCCTGTTTCTACTACAGGTTCCTTCCTTCCTCTTTTCCAGACATTTCCATCCAGAAAATTTTCAAAATACATATCTGTTAAAATTCTCACAAAATATATTGACCTGCATCATGCAGAAGGAAAGAATCAAAACTCAAACTGGTCCCTTCTGATTTATGAATGTGACACTTACATGCATTTACCTGGAAGAGATTGCTTGAGTAACTAGTATTCTCGCTTTTAAAATGCATTAGGCCATGTAAAAATAGTGGCTATAGACACATAAGAGATATAAGTAAGGTAATATGACTTTTCTAATTATACTCTTCTTATGTCTCAATATTTGTTTTCATAGCACTACAGAGCCCTAAAACTATGTAGAAAGACATCCTACACAAAATATATCAGAGGGAGAGGGAGGACAAGACTGTGATGGCTGAAATTCTGTGATATCTGTGTGAACTTGAATTATCACCCACTATCAGCTATGAAGAAATCAGAGGTTTGGAATGAATCACAGAATGACAGAGTCACAGAATCAACTAGGTTGGAAAAGACCTTTAAGATCATCAAGTACAGCCTTTACCCCAGGACTGCTAAGACCACCACTACACCATGTCACTAAGAGTCTCATCTACATGGTTTTTGGAACACTTCCAGGGACAGTGATTCCACCACTTCCCTGGGAAGCCTGTTCCAATGCCTGACTACCCTTTCAGTGAAGAACTTTTTCCTAACATGCAGTCTAAACCTCCCCTGGCGCAGTTTGATGTAATTTCCTCTTGTCCTATCACTTGTTGCTTGGGAGAAGAGAAGACTGGCAACTTTAGTGGGGAAAAAGAGCAATTCATTTATATATTATTTTATTGAAAGAAACCCTCCAAGAATACACAAAGTTTGCTAAATGTATACATTAATATGTCCCATTGCTTAAGGAAGCCAGTACTCTGAAGAACCACAGAGATCTCTGTTACTGTGACCAGGTCTATCAGATTTGTTACTCAAATTCTGTATGTAAGAGGCCACACAGCCCACTGCAGTTAAGTTAGAGTAGTTCAATGTATTTCAACTGAAATACTCTTTTCTACAGTCATCTCACAGAATGACCCAGCACACAGGACTTTATATCCCTAGCTAATCTTCTGGAATTCTCTGACCATGAAGGCATAACCTCTCAAGTTCCCATATAAGCATTTATTCTGCATTTTTAAAAACATCAGAAGTGTGACAAATCAACAGCTAATATGAACAAGCATAAGCAATTATCAAGGTTAAAAGATAAGAAAAGTGAAGGGAGAAGTAAGCTAGCACAACTTTGAACTTTATAAGTCATGAAATCATTGCTGCTTTCAGAAATTATAACATTTTAAAATGGAAGATTGCATCTCTTTTTATACTTTGTTCTTCTAATTCTCTCCAGTGTCCAAATTTACAAAGGTTAGATGCCAGCATGATCTAGAATAAGACCATTTGTGACTCATTTTGAAAGGTTACTGAGAGGGAAATCTGATGCATGAGAATGCAGCTGACTTCTGCTGTTTTCTAATAGGTCTGATATCCCAACAAAAGACAAAATTACTGAATTCTTGCCTGGATTTCCAGACAACATATCAGGACATCTAAGCAGCCAGATTAAGAACACATTTTTCTTTCCCCTGTACTGTGACAAATTTTTGTCAAAATCTGATGCTTGTCAGGGATGCTGTGAACACCACCTGGATATCATAAAATCAAACAAATAACATGCATTTATTCTCTATAACCACAGAAAACTGTTCAACCTTCACAAGGCCTGCTTAGTAAAATAGACAGGATATTACAATAGAGAAGCAAGGCTAAAACTGACTATCATCACAACATATCTGCAATTTTCTACCTTTCTATCATCAGGACACACTGATAATCAGGGTTAACCTGAGAGAAAATATTATCCAGGTGTCTGAAATAGCACGGTCTATTCCCATAAAGGGCTTTGAATATTAAAGTCAAAATTCTCACTGGGGTCCCTGTGGGACATCAAAGCAGAGTACAAAGGACTTGAAGCATTTATTCACATTAACCTGACTTACTAAACAATGGGATTGCTATGCTTTGTGCCCAGCAGGTTCCCAAGGAATGTATGTCATTCAAAAGGTATGAAACAAAGCAATCAAGCTTAGTATATTTGGACTTCAGAAGTCTAATGTTGTGCAGTGCTAATCAGGATTGGGAGAAATTTTTCAGATTAATAATTTCTTTGCCTAAAGTGGAGGTGAAATTAACCTGAACTGTCTCTGGGTAGTGATTTACTTACAGAAAAAGTACAGATATAAAATATCTGCCAATTCATGCATTTCATTTTGGTAAAATGCACTGTTTTGTGACTTGAAAGGAAAAAAAAATTAATTCTTTTTATTTCACAGCAATCAAACCAACCAACCACCCACACAAGCACAACTGACATCTGTCAATTTGCCATAAACACACATACTTTGTACCCTGATAAGAACAGATATCAAAAAATAAAACAGATATAAAAAAAAAAGGTCACACTTTTGATGTTTTTAAAAATGCAGAAGAAATGCTTATATGGGAACTTGAGAGGTTATGCCTTCATGGTCAGAGAATTCCACAAGATTAGTTAGGGATAGAAATAATGCTGATTGATACAGCGATCTTGTGCCCTGTATCAAAATTGCTTCTTGCTCTCAACCACCACGATCTCTACCATCCCCACCATTTGCTTTCAGTGAAGCTGCAAATTCTAGTCTGACTTTGGGAAAACTGGTACAAGATATATCATGCACAGAAAGCATAGAAACTTGCATTCTCTTACCCTCAGCAGCTTCCTATAAATCAGGAACAGCAGAGAGGAAAAAGACTGATTTCAAGAACAAATACTGCCCAAAATCAAGTGTATTGCTGTCGATGCAAACCCTTGCAGAGAAATCAAATATAATATTGAAACTCATAGTTCTTAAAATTTTAAGAATGTTGTTTCTGCACATTCTGTTTCTTTTCTCCTCCATCATAAGGAAAAACATTTTCAGTAAAACTTTGAACGAGAAAACCTTTAACTGTAGGTATTGAAATTGATATACCATAGGATTTGTTACTTTTACATTTCAAGCATCAATTTGGACAGGAGACAATTTGGACTAGCGACATGTTAACTTCATGATTTAATTAAAAGTTCTACTTACCACTCTACCAAAATGTTTCTTGCATTATGCTTTCCAGACAGTCTAGCAGAAAATGAAATCCCCAGACTTTTCATCCTTAACTTTTAAAGGTAAATTATTTCTTGTAAACATTTTGCATTATTTTAGATAATGCATGATTTTGAAAAAGGTTGAAACTTCTTGTTATTATCCTTTATTACATGAGGAACCTAAAACTACAAAAATAAAGTGGTAGTCTGTTTTCATGCATCTACATTTATCATCTTAACAATGTCTGAGTTCTCACTTTTTGTCTGCCATTTCAGCAACACAAGGGAGCTTGGGACAAACCATTTTACTTACAGTTATTTCATTTAGGCTCAGAGGAATATAAATCAGTTTGAGAAAATCCTGAATATTTTACTTTGAAGACTGGAAATAATTACTTCATGCCAAGTGTGAAGGCATACTTCGTTTACCCTTCTGAAAGCTAAATTGCAATCGGGTCCCAAAACAGAGAGAGAGTAAAATGGCAGAGATCTGAACCTCTGGTTTCCCTGATTTCTCCCAATATTTTCTGAGTGACCATGCTGCATCTTCTGGGAAAAGCTTCAAATTTGATTATGTCATCTAAACAGGTTACTTGGTGAGATTAAACAAAACCCACAGTAGGTTAATTGATTCCCAGTCAGGCTTGAATCAGACCACAATATATAAGTTAATAAGGTGTTTTGTTAAGCTGACATATGGACAGGCTGTAGCAAGTAACAATTTGAACTGTAGTGCATGAAGATTTACAATAGTTTCCTTTAAATGTAAAAGATAACACAGAATAATCACTTTGCTTTATATAATGACATAATAACAGCATAAGGCTGTTCAGTAATGCATGTGGTGTATAAGTCATTAACAGGTTTCCAGATGGCAAAATGGTTACATTTTTGCATCTTAGATGGGGAGTGGAAAGTTTTTTTGGACGGGGGTTAGGACTCTATCTCTCCCTGGGAAGTTTGATTGCTGATGCAAAATTAGACCAAACAGAGAGAACAAAACAAAATAACGCAGTATGCTTCAACACAGTGCACCACTATAGGGAATTTACATTTATACTGAGTCACAATTTTCATTTTTATGCTGTACAGAATTCCACGCTACACTGCCAAAGAAAGTCTAGAGCATGGTACAACCAACCTGGATAAAATCCTGAATGTTATAAAACGTTCCAATTGCAGAAAAAAACCCAAATGCTTTCCATTTAAAGGACCTGTGAGTCTATATTAAAGATTCTAAAGAAATTAATAAATAAATATTGGTATAAAACTGCTGTATCTGGGGGGACATTTTGCCTGCAGTAGTAAGCAGTGTGAGCTGCAGACCAGTCTCTTCATTTGTCTTTTTCCATAACTTCTGAAACATCTTTTTTGTTCACCTTGTGGAAGTAATCTAATGCTGAAAACCTTGGCAATTAAATTTACCAGATTTTGACACATGATTTCAGAATTTCAGAGGTATAGCTTTTAATATACATTTCATTTTCTGTATTGAGTGTACCAATAAGAAGCTGAGTAGAGATTCCCCTCCCCATTTGTTTTTATAAAGAAATAATAATTTTGAAATTTTATTTTCCATCACTCAGAAAACCTCTTTTTTTTCAGTTTCTTTTTTTTGTTTGTTTTTTTTTGGGGGGGGTGTTGTTTGTTTGTTTTTGGTTGTTTGTTTTTGGTTTTGGTGTGTTTTTTGTTTTTGTTTTTTTTTTCCTTTGTTTTTGTTATGAACTGCTAGCTACAGATAAAAAATTTGAGAGTCTACTTAAAACAGTTTTTGGTCCTTGAGTTCCTTTGCCATATATTCAGATTAAGGGTGTGGTAGTAGGGGAGAATGTAGGCCAAAAAAGGCATTAATAAAAAGAAAATTTCCATTTAAAAAAACCCAATGAAGAACCAAGATATGCTGCACTTCAGATGTTTGCTGGAAGCACAGGAAGAAGAGAAACACTAACAACTAAGTCTGACTAGTTAGAAAACACTTGAAAGAAATAAGGATAAGTATAAGCTCACCAGCTACATCTTTCTGGAGTTAGTAAATGTTGCTCCCAGCAATGCAGTGACTTGACCGCAGCTCAAGTCATAACAGCCAAAAGATGCAGTGGCCATCTGTATATGTGAGACAAGCTGACATTACCCAAGAGTTCTTGCACAGCTACTATTGCTAGCTAAATATTACCTGGTCTACTTTTCCTCACCAATAATCAGCAGAGCGCAGTGGCAATGCTGATTAGCACACTGAAGGGAAGGAGTTTTACCTGATAACACATATTTGCTTCAGGCAATTGGTAACATTAATCTAGATATTATTTGCTACTAAGCTAGACTTCTTGGTTACAATTTTCAATTGAATTAATTCCATTGCGATTTGAACACATGTAGTTAAACAGGGCTGAAGATAATTGTATCCATAACTAACTTTTCAAGACACCCACAACTTCATAGGTGGTCATTAATTGTGCTTAATGTTACGGGGACAGCAGAAGGACTGAATCTAAGGGAATATTGGTTAAACTTTAATTTTAGTTAAGATGACTCTGCTTATTTTGAAAAAAGGTTATACAGAACCTAAACAAAGTGCAGGTCCCTATTTTAATTTTTTGCGTAATTATAAAGTTACTATGATCTGAGATGAACACTACTTACAGTCTATCTTCTTGCAGCTTAAAAGAACAAATTATGATAATGCAGTTATGTAAAAACCAGGATAAGAAAAAAAGTTTCTATTAATATGCAAAGCTATTAAATTTTGGTTTAGCTGATCCAACAGCTGTAACCAACCATTTGCTGATGTGCTATGTGTCCAAAGAAACACGCACAATTTAGTGACAGGGATTTACCAAACAGTTCAGAAGACATTTAGGCATGGTTTGTGAACTTACTGACTTGCACTGACAGCTAAAAAGAGGACATCAATATGCCTTCATATAATGACTACTGTAAAGTTGTAGAGACTGGATTCAATATAAAGCTCCTCAGCTATACTTAATAGCGATACGGAAATCTTAAGGTTGTTCTTATCTCTTACTACACATGATTGTAAGAAAAGGAAAAGATTCTATTATAAAATTACTAATTTCTTTAAAAAAATTACTATTTAGTTTAAAAGAAAAATTTGTTAATACATACAAATGAATAGCAAACAGATGTAGTAGACACACGTTTTATCCAAGTTGAGTAATTTTTCAAGATATATAAAGTAGAAACAATAGCAAATTGAATATAGATTTTGTTCTATAGAATTAATTTCCTTTCTGACTAAAGTCTGAAATGTTCATCTTTCATTTAGAACTTGTCTTGGCCTAACCTCTCCCAGCAGCTGAGTCCCTGTCAGCTGCTTACTCACTCCCCACTGGTGGAATGGGTGAGCGGATGGAAGGGTAAACAATGAGAAAAATTGTGGGCTGAAATAAAGACAGTTTAACAAGGAAAGAAAAATCCATGCATGCAAGCAAAGCAAAATAAGGAATCATTTACTGCTTCCCATTGGCAGGCAGGTGTTCCGCCATCCCCAGGAAAGCAGGGGTCCATCATGCGTAACTGTTATTTGGGAAGACAAACGTCATCACTTTGAACATACCCCCCCCACCTTCCTCCTCCCAGCTTTATGTTGCTGAGCTTGACATCATATGGCATGGACTATCCCTCTGGTCAGCTGGGGTCACCTCTTCCAGCTGTGTCCCCTCTCAGGTTCTTGTGCACCCTCCAGCCTACTCTCTGGTGGGGTGAGAAGCAGAAAAGGCCTTGACTCTGTGTAAGCAGTGTATCCTTGTGTTATTACCACTGTTTTGGTCACTAATCGAAAACTCAGCACCACAGCAGCTGCTATGGAGAAAATTAATGCTTATCCCAGCCAAAACCAGTACAGAACTTCACCACAAATAGAGTTTAATTCACATCCAGAGATCCAGATTTAACTAACTTTATGAAAATCTAATGGTGGATCTGGTGTGAGCCATTTTAAGGGTCCTGAGATGAAAGTTGAGCCTAGAAAATGAAAAATGGTTTAGCTTATTCATTGTTCTAAAATCTATTCATCAGTATAATATTTTTTAGATGTTTTTCCCAGATATTCTGCAGTGATAGTAACAAAAAAAAGCTAAGAAAATGCTAAACATGAGTATTCGGAAGAAAAGAGAAAGTTGTATTTCAAAAGAGTTAAAAATAATGCAGAAGAGAAAGCATGTAAAACACATACAAGATGGCTAACTCCAATCTGAACTAAACATCTAAGTTCGCCTACAAATTTATGTTCCCTGGGTGCTATTTCTTAATAAGGTACATTAAACCAAAGTACAAAACTTGAGCTAATCAAAAGTATGGTTCATAAGTCCACAGTAAGGAGGGGTACACTGAGTGAAAAGAACACACTTGAAATACTTTAAAAAAATAGTTTCATGAAGTCAAACTAATTCATACGCACTCTTTTTCATATTATAATAAGGCCATTGTCAAATGTTATATATTTTTAATCTCAACAAGGTCAGCAGCTTGCCTTCTACTTATTGCAATTATTCCTTTGTGCCACATAACAATTCACATCCAAAGGATTCAGCATGAGTGTGGAGCTCTAATTATAGGACTTTTGAATACATTATCCCTCTCTGTTGTAATTAATCTTTTAATTGCCTAATGCTACTTCAGCAGAAAGAGGTGGTCAATTAATGCAGATGCACATGTCTGTGTTTATTGTCTGTGCCAGCCAATAGCTTTTCTTGTGAAACTGCATGGCATGAGAATAGTTTTAGTTATTCCTTTATCCGATTTACAATGCCTCCATCAAAACACTGATATTTTCAGCAGTAAGACTGCTTTATCTTTGTTTTGGTAAAATGTGAGGTTTTGTTTTGTTTTGCTACTCTGAAAAAATGTTTGTTTCTTCTTCCGTTTGCTTTCTGTTTCTTTCCTAGTTCCCCATACCTAACACACATTTGGCATGCGCTCTTCAGGCACTTCTAAGTGCCTGAGATGTTAAAATCTGGGAGTAGCATATTTGAACAAAAACAGCAGCAAAAGAACATACGGCAGAAGGTTATGATCTCCACTGAAATGCAGAGTTAGGCTTTGTGATAATAGAAAGTGTGACTAAAATGCTACCCATCAAATTAAAAAACCAGTTCAGTGAAAGTTTTCCACCACACTGCCTGAAAACTCTGATAATCATTGAAACTAAGCAAAACAAGGATATCAAGCAGAATCATAGAAAAGTTAGGGTTGGAAAGGACCTTAAGACTATCTAGCTCCAGACTCCTTTCCATGGGCAGGGACACCTCACAATACACCATGTCACCCAAGACTCTGTCCAACCTGGCCTTGAACACTGACAGAGATGAAGCATTTACCACTTTGGGCAACCTGTTCCAGTGCCTCACCGCCCTCACAGTAAAGAACTGCTTCCTTATCTTTAACTTGAACTTCTCCTGTTTAAGTTTAAACCCATTACCCTTTGTCCTATTGCTACAATCACTGGTGAAGAGTTCCTCTCCAAATAATGTAATCCAAGGTTTTAGTACAATAGGAATAAGTACGTGACTTCGGTAACTACTTCTTTAAAGTTTTGAATTCATATTATAAAAGAAATAGAAGAAATTTGCATTCCAACTTGTAAATAATGGCTGTTAAGAATGAAATAAGCCTTTTTTTATCTAATGGACAATTAAACAAAACCACAAAATGCTGAAAAAATCAGAATCTTACCCTTCAATCACATAATTTTGCCAACTTTTACAGTGCTCCCTTCTTACTAGAAAGCTGTTCATAACGAAAAAATCCCAAACAAACGTACAAAAAACTTTCAGATCAACAGAATCAGGGTATTTCAGTCAAAAAAGCAAGCAAATCAGGAATTTGAGTGGCTCATAGGAAAACACCTTTCTTTTAGTTGAGCTCTGGCTAAAGAATCTTCTGATTGCCATTAATGATCACATGCTGTTGGATGTGAGACTTTTTTTGTAGCAGGCAACTTAAGTATTTCTCAGCTCTACAGAGGAGAAACAAACCCCCTCACCTTCAGCCAGACACTGCCAGGGCCAGCTTAAATTCATGCTGACATTTGCAGTTAGTCAGCTGGCAGTCTTATCCAGCTGTGTTCTACAAATACACATCAGATTCCATGTTACCTTACTTTATCCTGAAAACCGACATAATAAATTATCAGGGGAAGTCATATAAAATGCACAAGAAGTATCTCCATTTTCCCTTTCCATATTTTAGACAGTCTACAAGCACAGAATACTATAATATTGATGCAGCAAAGTAAAAAATAAGAAATAAAGTTCAGCTGCATGAACTATAATTTGAGGTATGGTTTGGTAATCTACCTCTTTTGATCTACTACAATGGTTTTAAGTATTAGAAACAAATATGACCTGCTAGATGTTAAACTGGACTTACAGGTTGTGACTTACAGCTGTTATACATACAAAGTCCCTTGGTTTCTTTCTACAGGTGAGAAAGTTCAAGGAGTCCTGTGCCTCCCATCTCTCATTTACATTTTATGCTTCAAGAACAGGACAAGACATCCCTAAGCATCTATTGCTGAGTAACACAGTAGATGGATATTTTATAGATCATGAATTAACAGGGTCAAAAAGTGGTCTAACTCCCTTAGACTTTGGAGCAATTGCTTTCACAGACACTTAAACTATTAGGAAATTGCATAAGACAGCTTAATTCAACTTTAGAAATGCCTACTACTTCAAAAGGTTCTCATACCTTTTCTTCCACAAGAGGTGACTGTAGTATTAGCAATGGTATTATCAACTGTTTAGGTCATGCACAATGAAATTTTCTGACATATTCTCATTTTCATATTTGTATTGAAATGACTAAGAGCTGTTTCGGTTTTCTTTACAACATATTTCTCTGTCAAAGATAAAATCCTGACCTGCACCAGTTTTCAGTCTATCTGTGCTAAAACTGAAAATCTAGACCTGGAAAGAAAAAGAAAATACCTTTGCTAAATGTGAACTGAATTGTGAGGTATGTACTTTGCTGTCTTACAGAATCTCAGATTGCAAAATGAGATCATCTCTGGCCTCAGGCTTGGATTCTAAAGCTTACGCACCCACAGGACTTCATGAACTTCAACAGTCTCATCAAAATCAATAGGAGTATTCATGAGATGAAACATATTTACATTCTTAGCTCCTTTCAAAGTCAATGCTTTTATTATTTGGATTCAGGCTCAAGGTTTTCAGTGACCAACTATGTCAGTAGCTCACTCAGAGAGTAACAGACAATTTATGCCTGTCGTGCTGTGTTACAAACCAAAATACCTTCTTCCTCTCACCTTCACTTCCTCTTCTGTGTGCTTTGAAAATGTCAGCAACCTGTTACACCAAATCAGCATGCAACTAGTTTATGAAAATTGCTAGTTTGCTTAAATCAGCATTCAGCAAGTAGATTATTTCTATTGTTGTGACATTGTTTTGTGACTACTGAAGTGCAAAAATATCACAGATTTTATATGTAAACCATGCAAAAGCACAGAATAATAATAAAAAAGAGCTAGCACAATGAAGACATCTAAGGCTCAGAGTACAGACAGACATCTAAGAACCTCAATTCTCTGAGCAAGAGAAGGAGGATGTAGAACAGAGAATGTGTCAGGACCATTAGTGACAATGCACAAAGATCAACCGATCCTGGTCTTTGCAAAAGAGTCAGCAACAAGATGCTGCAACTAGGTAGAGCAAAATCAGAAACATCCTGTTGATCCCTTCTTAGAGAGTCAGCACTAGCAGAACAGTTAAAGAAGCATCAGTGAGATGGCAGCATCTATTTTCTAACTTCCTAGAGATTAAAAGAAGGCTGTCCCTCTTTCTCATCTCTTCTGTATCAAGAACTTGATAGCCTAGTGCTCCTGACTTCTTCAGCTAGGATTTCCAAATGAAAGAAATGGGATATATAAACACCAGTCACTTTATTTTTTTGAGAACTTACTCTAGTTGAAACCTTCCAAGGTTTCAGGTCCACCTCTGGACTGAAAGGTGGCTGTTGATACTGGAAGAAGAGGTTCTAAACACTCTCTTAACTACAGGTAATATGTTTATAATAATCTAGTCTTTACAACATCAAATTAATAAGTCCAGGTGTAGGCTATTTCACAAAATGTAGCAAAAGCCTTGCATGGGTAGTCAGTATGGTGTCTTCATCACAAGTAAACTTCTAATCATCTCAGTTCTGACAATTGTGAAATAAAAATCCACGATTTTGTGCAACCAACCCAGTAGCTCCATATTTCCTTCATAAAGGATTAGCTTACAATCACCTTTACAGAGTGTCTGAGTCTGCATACATACATTTAATATTGTACAGAAAAAGTGGTAAAGCCTGATCCACTGTCCGTAAAATGAAAGTATGTTCTAAATTCAGTAAAGGATTTCTTGTCTCAAACTCACTGTCAGCTATTTCCCTATCACCAGCCTATCTTTCTGCACATTCTTTTAAAAAGATTATTAATTTATTAACTTAAAAACAAAATCTCTGAAAACTAGGGGGGTTTAAATTATAGATTTTCCATTTTAAGTCATTTTGAAACATTTAGCATTTGTCTGTGCTCAGTCTTTCAGCTACTAAACAAATTCTCTCCAAGTCCCACAAACATAAAAGTTCCTGTTATAAAGGTAAATAAATTTACCAGTACTTCCTTTGCAGCACAGCAAAAAGTTTACGTGTTTCCAATAGTAAGATCCCTAGTGCATTTGCTCTGCCAGAGTAAGCAAGAGAAATCTACACTAAATCAAGAACATGACTCTTAATTCTCAAGATCTAAATGGCAGGTTAATCTTTCTCACTGGGCTTTAAAGATTGACTCAAAGTTGGATCATAAGACCTTTAAAAAAATCTTCTAATACAAAGCTCTCGCAACTGATTTTAGATATTGATATTATATTGCTGTCATACAGTCATTTGCTACTGTATACTGTGAATTTCTGTTCTTGGCAGTGGAAGAAAGTGCTCCCTTAAAAATCTCTGCATTCCTGCCTTTTTTTTTTTTTTTTAAGATGAAGTATACTACACAAAACTAGTCTTTCATTATTTACAGTACTTTTCTTTTAGTGTAAAAGAGCAAAAAAAGATAAATAGAAGATGATTTATATAATGCTATTTACAATTTCTCTATTTCATATAGATCTGCTTAGTACTGGATATATCTTGCTCACTATTTTATTAAATTATTCATTAAGGATTTTGTAATTTAATCCTTAAACACCAAAGAAAAATACAGCTACTAGAGGATTACTGATTTTTTTTAAGTTATTTCCCTTACTTGGATTAATTCCTTTTACAGGTAAAAACCACAGGTATGCGTATTTGTATGCTTAATGAAACCAGGATAAGATTATCCTTGCTAAACTGCATAAGTAGCAAATAAGAAATACTGTAGTTTGATGAGATTTCCCCTCAAAAACCCCAGAGAAATATTCACCAGGGTAGTATATGCAATATATTTAGCATTAGCAAAATTTTAGATTCTGATGATCCCAAATGCATCTAAGAAAACTGCTACACTTGTGTTAACCTCAGTCTTCCAGGAAAGGTGAATACGAAAATATGTGTTATAAGAGAACCTGAACGGGGTGAGCCCAAAGCATTTCACAATATAGAATCATAGAATCATAGAATAGTTAGGGTTGGAAAGGACCTTAAGATCATCTAGTTCCAGCCCCCCTGTCATCGGCAGGGACACGTTCCACTAAGCCATGTCACCTAAGGCTCTGTCCAGCCCTGTCTTGAGCACTGCCAGGGATGGAGCATTCACAGCTTCCCTGGGCAACCCATTCCAGTGCCTCACCACCCTGACAGTAAAGAATTTCTTCCTTGTATCCAATCTAAACTTCCCCTGTTTAAGTTTGAACCCATTACTCCTTGTCCTATCACTACAGTCCCTAATGAATAGTCTCTCCCCACCATCCTTGTAGGCCCCCTTCAGATACTGGAAGGCTGCTATGAGGTTTCCACGCAGCCTTCTCCAGGCTGAAAAGCCCCAACGTCCTCAGACTGTCTTCATACGGGAGGTGCTCCAGCCCCTTGATCATCCTCGTGGCCCTCCTCTGGATTTGTTCCAACAGTTCCAT
>JANHGB010033183.1:0-10993 GCA_026283785.1 Coracopsis vasa
CACCAACAAAGATGTTGAACAAGACCGGTCCCAACACCGATCCCTGAGGGACACCACTCGTTACTGGTCTCCAGCTGAACATTGAGCCATTGACCACAACTCTTTTCATGTGGCCATCCAGCCTGTTATTTATCCACCGAGTAATCCACACACTTACTTAATTTTCCCTCACCTTCTCCACAGCAGGAAACCAACTTTGTTTCTGTTTTCCCTTCTGCTTCCACCTCTGTTTCCTCCCTGCACCCTGTACATGATTCCCACACTCCCCAGCACTGAATTATGCACTTGCAGGCAAGTGAGGCAGGGTTATTCTCCAATGCCAGAGCTGCCCACTCCTTGACAGTCACTGTAAATGCTGTCTGCAGCTTCTGTTCATGACACAATTTCCAGCCCCAGAAAGCTCCAGGCAGCTCCCTTCACTGCCTGGCCGAGATTTGCTTCAACTCTTGTTACTCTAAGCTATCTCATGTGCAGACAGAAGTGCTGTTTCCTCATGCTGCCTTTAAGTTCATGGAAGAGAAATACACTTCAGGGATGTGATGCATCATATGCTAACACTGGTATGTAAAACAGGTGGTTTTGTGCAATCCAGACACCTTTATTTTCAGCATGCACATGCTGGCATAATGGGGGTCACTGACTCTAGCATAGGACTATTCTGCTTTGCCTACAGCATTGAATCACCTTAAAGCTATAACTGTTCAAACTGCTTCTTATGAGATAAAAGGAGAGGGGAAATGATGCACGTGGACATCTACCACTGTTTGGTATCTTTATTTTACTCTTCTGAAAGGAGCAGTTACAAGGTTCAGTTGTCTTAATGAAGGCCAAATCGTTTTGGTTTGATTTGTTTGCTGGTGATATAGCTACCCTAGTAAACCCATGCCTAACTGCCCTCATTTTCATTTCAGAATATATAGCGGAAAGCAAGAGCTGCAGTGAACCATTCACCCATACAGAATAAAAATATGACTACATCTATACCCACTAACGTAGCTATAGTTTTGATGATACCACAAAACTGTTTCCTGCTCCAAAATTACATACATCAGTGTTGCTTTCATAGCAGTTTTGCAACCCTATTCTGACTATTTGGCATGATTTGGAATTGTCCATAACGTATATAATAGGAAGTACATATTTGTGTGTCTCATTCATTTTTTTTCCAACAATGAAGACTTGTGGGTGAGTACAGGCGACGATTCAAGGGCACACAGCATTGCAATGCAGGCAGGAACTGAGAAATGACATTTCATTAGTTAATTAATTCAGTCACTGATTTTATGCTTACAATGTTTGTAATTTCTTTGAGGCTGTTCCAGATATGCAGCTAAGCCATGATTGCTCATTCTTTCCTGTTCTGTCACTTGCAATGTAGTCATCTTCTATGAAATACATATCAAATATAGCTACAGTAGTCAGGGTGGTTTAGAACTGAGCTGGGGACATCAGAAGCAGAGTGCATGTCTGTCTATAAGCTGTTAGCTATCTCGAGCTACTGATTGCCATATTTGAACATAATTGAAGCATAATTGAGCACCCATAACACATTGCTCAATAGATTATTTTAGCAAAATGATCAAAATGGTTCTTTTTTGAATATGATCTGTAACTTTTAGTGTAATTAATGGTGAGATGTTTATAAAAGAGACTTGAAAATCTCTTTATCTTGTTCTTTAGTGTAGTTCCTTCAGGCATGTAGCTTGTAGTCTTTTGTCCTCCTTAAACATTGCTTTAAGGAGAAATAATCAAACAAATATGGATTACTACATATCTAAGATGGGAATCTTATGCTTATTTTTAATATTTATATTGCAGTGTAGATCACCTCATTCTGGTAGAGATGGGTAAAATAAGTCAAATGAATTATGCTTTCAAACTGTTGTCATTCGGCAAAAACAGACAAAAGTTGCCTAGATTAATTGGTTAGTTCAGCTCTAAACATCTACATCGCCAATGCCTGAAATTAGGTGAGATGGATTCCATCTAAGATTTTGGGTAATGTTTAGAATCATGTGGCTTGGGAAAATATGCATTCTGTGGACATTTCTAAGCCTCTGTTGCTTAGTATTCCATAACTGCAGGGTGATTCATTCTCAGTTCAGGAAGTCTTTGGTCAGAAGTCATAGCAAATCATGTCCAGGAGCAATTTTGATGAAAAATTCTATTTCCCATTCTCTCCCCTGAGACATAAGGACTGTTACATGTTTTGGGAAAAACTCTTGATTTAGAGGTGCCAAAGACTGAGTACACTACTGAAGAATAGAGTTATAGATTTTTTTTATTATTATTATTATTTAAAGGAAAAATATTCTGCACTCTGCATCCCAAGCTTCTGATAAAGCTTTTCAGCAGGAATTGACCCACTTTGTTGGTTATGTCTGCTATCTATTGGAAGAGTAAAATATCCAGGTGTGGGTTGCCTGGTCATTATGCACATATTTGTGAGTACTTAGTGAATCTTAATGTGACAGAGAAAGGCGTAGAAACCGGCTGTCTTTCAAAAATTATACTGTCCCTGTTTTGTGTTAGATTGCACTATCAGATATATCCAGTGTTTTTTCCACTATCCGTCTTAGGTAGTTGTTGTTATTCTGCAAATATGAAAACAGTCAAACCCCTGAATGCAGAAAAGATGGGAGTATAGCTCAAGGTCTTGCTGTCTTTTGGGAAGGTGGATACATACTTTGTTCATCTGCAGAGAGCTGTTCCTTCATTTTAGCTTTGCTTGTCTTTCAGAAGATATCATTATGTCTCTGTTCTGTTTCTTTGCTTTTTCCATGCTGTCAGGACTGAAGCTGTGCAAATTCTTCACTGTAAAATGAAGAAATAAATTAAATTTTCCTTGCTTCATATTTCCTTACATAACCGAAAATCAAATCCAGATAAATCAAAAGGAATGAAACTTCCTTCTCAGTAAGCATTTTGGTTGAAAATTATGTGGAGAGCAATGGTAGAGGTGTGAAAGAAACCAAACTTGTTCCTTTCACTCAGCTCAGTATTAAAAGAGAAAATTGTGGGATGCCTCTGTTCAGGAATACAGAATGAAACAAAACAACTGTCTAACTGGAAACTGGATGCACTGAGTGTTATCAAACTCCAATAGACATCCTTATTTCTTTCAACTGTGCACCAATTTATGTTTCTACCAAGAAACTTTTCATTTAGAATTTTCAATGCTAAATAAATTTGCATCTACTTCACTTCTTAACATTTTGTCTTACTTCAACTTTCTCTTTGTTGTGACAGTAACAGCAGTAACATTAATACATAATTAGATGGGAAGGAATGTGCTCACAGTCAATAGTTTGTAATAGCTCCTTTGGAGCCATAGTAAAGTATATCCTACAGCAAATACATGGTTATAGACCTGTTAAAACAGACATTTGTTACCCAGTAGTCCATTATGGCTCCTTATAGTCTACCATTTGAGTAGATCTATATTTAGAGTCATATTGATCAGTAATTAAGAGATAAAGTGGTGGCAAAATGGAAATATATCATAGAAAAATTTTAAAAAAGTAATTTATAGAAATGGTAAAAAACATTGGGAACTGGTAAATGTCTTTTGCACTATTTTTGCTTTCATGTAGAAACCAATAAACTCAAAATTAAAACTGGTATTATGAGATTCCCTTGTGTAGGCTGAGAAGCTTACTTCATCCAGAATTAATTTTTAAAACAGAGCTATTAAAACTAGGAAAGAGTTGTGCAACTCATCACCATGTATGCAGTCTTCATCTACTCATTATAAAAATTAACTTTATCAGTGGTGAAAGTAAGCACTGGAAAAGCGAATTCAGCCACTTCTAATCTGAGACATCAAGAGCTTTCCCATCTCTCATTGGTCTATAACACCATACATGTTAGTTTATCCACTTTTCTATTTTACAGCTATATTGACTGAAATACAATTAGAATAATCAATTGATTACAAAAAGTTAAAAGTCTTTTCAGAATATGCCTAGAAAAGATGTTCAATCTTTTAGAGTACTGGAAATGCCACAGTAGTACTAATTCCTTACGGCTTTCTCAAGATACTGGGACATGATTAAATGTAAACCTAGAAGGAACAGCTATTCTGCACTTGGTTTACATTTCCCTCCACAAGGGGAGTGTGATATTACTGCTTGTTTTGTGTGTAATGGAATTGTTTAATTCACAGTAGCTCTTGTGAATGTAAAGATTTAGTTATCATGCTTGTACTTATTGAGTAAAAAAGGGATGTTCTGCTGTGAGCCTATTCTTCTAATTGTTCCAGTCTCTACATTAACGTTAATTAGCAAATTTTTCTTTCAGTCTCTCCCAAATGAGATATGTTTAGTCAGGGTTGGATCGTTAGGGAATTTAATTAATTTATCAGCAAATTGGATTTTTCATTAGGTGTCCTTGATTTGTTTTTTTCTCTCAAAAATTTTTGATGGTTTATATAACTACAGGTTTTTTCATCTACAATTCTCTAATGCAGAGGTTGTTAATGGAACGATATTGAACAGAAATACCTCATTTATAAAGGGTTTCAAAAGAGAGGTTCTGTCTGTCTCACTGGTCATTTGTAAGCAGGTACTTCTGTTAGTGGAAACTTTTTCCTGTGTCGGCTTGCAGTCCAGTGGGAATATTACTTTACAATAAAGCTGCCAGTAGCTGGGAGTATAAATGCCTGATATTTATGGTATAAGTAAAAAGGGTATCAGTGTGTGAGAATTCAATTCAACAAGGCTAATCTCAAATGCAATTAATGTTCACATTCTTTATGTGCCCCTATGGTAGTTTGTTTTGCCCAAGGAATTTATTGGAGCTAATACATTTAATTAAACTTCTTGAAGCACTTGGGCAATGATGTCATTTAGGCGCTAAGGCACCACTTTTTGGAAAGTGGAATGAGGAACAGCCCAACTGTTGTATTCATTCCATATTTCTTTACATTTACCAAAGAGTATGTGTGGTTCCATGGAGGGTGCGTGACAAGTGCTGCTCAGAAGAGGTGATTTCCTCATGTTCTACCAAGCTGCTAAATAAAAGAAACGTTTTGATCTTGTGTCAATTTTGATTTAGCTTCTGTAAAGTAGTTGTTATATGTACTTGTGAACAAAGGTGAATAAGCAAGGAAATTTGCTAAACAGCTAGTTGGAAAAAATTGTGGCTTGCTGTATTTCACTGGGGACTGTTATGTTGCTAATAGAAATATTTTTTTTTTCTGCCTATTTAGCATCTATTCTTTCTAACTTGTTAACCATAACAAGTTAAAACCATAACATAACCAGTTCTGGGGAAGGTTATGGGGCTCATCATCTGGAGTGTCATCCCGTGGCACATACAGAAGAACCAGGTGATCAGGCCCTGTCAGCATGGGTTTATGAAAGGCAGGTCCTGCTTGACCGACTTAATCTCCTTTTATGACAATGTGACCAGGTTAGTGGATGAGGGAAAAGCTGTTGATGTTGTCTACCTGGACTTTAGTAAAGCCTTTGACACCATTTCCCTAAACGTTCTTCTAGAGAAACTGTCTGCTCATGGCTTGGATGGGTGTACTGTTTGCTGGATAAAAAACTGGCTGGATGTCCCAGCTTGAAGGTAAAAAGGCTCTGCAGAGGGATCTGAACAGGCTGGATCGATGGGGTTCAACAAGGTGAAGTGCTGGGTCATGCTCTTGGGCCACAACAGCCCCATGCAGCACTACAGGCTTGGGGAAGAGTAGCTGGAAAGCTGCTCAGTGGAAAAGGACCTGGGTGTGCTGATTGATGGCTGACCATGAGCCAGCTTGTGCACAGGTGGCCAAGAAGGCCAACGGCATCCTGGCTTGTATCAGCAATACGATAGCCAGCAGGACAATTGAAGTGATTGTTCCTCTGTACCCAGCATTGGTGAGGCTGCGCTTCCAATCCTGTGTTCAGTTCTGGGTCCCTCACTACAAGAGTGACATTGAGGTGCTGGAGCAGGTCCAAAGAAGGGCAGCAAAGCTGATGAAGGGTCTGGAGAACAAGTCCTGTGGGGAACACCCGAACTAACTGAGGTTGTTTAGTCTGGAGAAAAGGAGGCTCAGGGGAGACCTACTACTCTCTACAACTACCTGAAAGGAGGTTGTAGTGAAGCGGGTATCAGTGTCTTTTCCCAAGTAACAGATGGTAGGACAAGTTCCACCTGGGGGGTTTAGATTGGATGTTAGGAAAAATTTCTTCACTGAAAAGGTTGTCAAACATTGGAACAGGCTGCCCAGGGAGGTGGTTGAGCCACCATCCCCGGAGGTATTTACAAGATTTGTGTGGCACTTAGAGGTAGACCTGGCAGTGTTATGTTTACGGTTGGATTTGGTGATCTTAAGAGGCTTTTCCAACCTAACTGATTCTATGATTCTATATAACTTTAATTAAGGATAGGTTCCCTTCCTTGCTACCAAGGCATCTTCCATTTGGTATTAAATGTGTGTTGTTACAGAAATGACAATATGAATTTTCATATTTTTGTATTTCTCGTGTTTTTTTTTTGGTTAGGCTGTGCTAACGTAGCTCTGCAGTTTCTAATCAAGACTGATATTCTAAGATAAATTACACAATGCATGAAATTATTGTCATTTTTTGTCTTTAACAGCCCTGTTTTCAGAATCTTCTTCTAACAGCTCAGCTCTACAAATGAAATCAGTGAAGGCTGGGTGGGTAAAATTTTCCTTTGTGTACTGTATGCCTAAGTGGAAATTCAGGATAGTGTAAATCCCCATAGCCCAAGTTTTGACTCCCACAGTTTAAAAATTATTCTTTGCTAGAGAAGGTGAAGATAAAATATTCTTTCAGAGAACAGAAGTATGAGAATTGTGATGTGTTGGCTCCATTTTTTGTTATAGAGGCATTTAGATTAGACTTTTCAAATACAGATTAAAGACAGTCCCAAAATATGAGTCATTAGATGTGCTTCAGTCAGAATGATGAAAAATCTTAAACTCCTGAGTAAATGTAAATGCTTTCCACCATCTTGTGTGTATGTCTTTGTGTCTCATTCAAAGAAATATAAAAACCATGAAATATATGTGATGAAAAAAATGTGCTGATTTCTTACATATGTATGTGTATGTATACATATCAGGAAAAATCAGAGTAAACAAGGTTTTTGCTAGGGTGCTCTGGAGTGAACTTTTATAATAAGTTCACTTATGGCAAAAGTGAACTCATTGGCAAATAAGGGCAAAAGGGATAAACAACCAATACCTAAGTAGTGTTGGACATGCTATGCTTTCATGTCTCGTCAAGTCTCGCCAAGCTTAGTTGCAGGAGAAGGTAGATGCTTCTTGAATAATATGAATGCTTTCTCTTCTGCTTATGTACTGACACTATTTACATTATACAGAATACCATGGAGAGCTGATTTGTGTTTTAGAAATGACATATTTCTCCTGAATTTAAACACAGGTTACTGTAGGGGGCTTATTTTCATCTGTAGGGAAATAAACATAGAGAAAATCTTCATCTTTGAGAAAGCCTCCTAATACTTGATTAAAAAAAAATGAGGAAAGGGGATTAAAGAGACAATAACAAATGAGAATGTATGTGCTAATAGCATCCCAGCATGAGTCCATGCATCTTACCAGGTGTGAGTGTGCCAGTCTTCATTCAATCCACAGAGCTTCACTGACAGTAAGGTTATGAGGTATCCTTCAGTCTCATTAGTTAGACTGTCTGTTCATCATGCAGAGATTTTGAGTGCTGAATTCGAATGAAAGATTTCAGACATCCCAGTAGGGATCTGCTGAAATTACTTTGACAGCATCTTAAGGTCTTAAGTATTACTTTAATCTATGCAAAAATCCTCAAAATTTAAAGAACATCACATGCAGTCAGTCAGATCTACCATTACTTCTTTTTTAAGGAGCCAGAGTACATGTTGGACCTGTGCTTGGACCAACCTTGGACCTTCTTAGTTGCCCTTCTAGCTCAATTGCAATTCAGAGCTATTTAAGACTCCTAAATGTTACCCAAATTCTGTGTGATTTTGACAGACATAGTACAGAGAAAAGTTCTTTCTCACTGACTTCTTGAAGACTTTTCATTTGTAGGGCCTTTGGAGGGACAGGAATAATAACTTTATCTCCTACTACAATACTCTGGAAGAGCTGTTTAAAGCCACTTATTCAACCTGCATGAATGGTAAAAAAAAGGCTATATTACACAAAAGAGCCAAGTCTAAAAGTTCTATTGTTCTTTCTTTTCTTAAATAAATACAGTACATCTCGCAGCCTCTTAGAAATTCATGAAAAAACAATATTACTTTCTTATTGCAGATTGGTAATGAAGCTTAGCATTTGCTTCTGTGGTGAAATGTAGAAGCATAATTACGCTGCCATTGTAGGAAGAGCATAACTCACCAAGCAGGAGAAATTCAGATATTACTTAGAAATAAGAGTATCCATGCAAAAATTGTATTGGTAGAATTATTTTAGTAAATATCATCAGAATAACAAGTCTTCCTGTCATGGAGGCAGAAATCTCAGCTTCAGGAGAGTAACCTGATAATTTGGAGATAAGCTTGAATCAAGTACTCATGAACACAATTCAGCTCAGACTGGCATCTGAATATTGCACTTCATGATGGCCTCTACTTGAAGGGATAACATCATATCTAAAAGTAATGACTAGTTCTTAAAACCAGAGTGAGAAACATCTATTATAATTTCACAGAGAGTGAAACTATAGTGGTAGATATACTAGAAGAACATGAATTTATAGTCTGACTTTTTTGTAGCTGTTAAGAACAAGTAGATGAATGCTCAATTTAAGTAAATAAATATGGTAATGTGAAGCGTTTGAGTCTGACAAACTTGGGTGGTAAATCAGTCTCAGTTAATCATAATTGTGTCTGATACCACTGAGCATCATTTAATGGTATTTTAAGGCTCATTTTATATGAATAATAAATAGGATAGTAAGATATATTTGCATATTGAAATAATTTTACTTAAAAAATTTGATGCCACTTTTTTATTACATGACAGTTTTAGAGTAGAACCTCTAATCCAGACCTCCACATTTATTTTTTTTTAACACATATGAATATCAAACCTGTTCATCATTGCTATTGCTAGTCTAACACCAGTTATACAAATGTAAATAAATATAGTTGTTACCTGCTTCTTCAATCAGTTAGTTCAAAGCCTGTAGCAATGGTTCCCTTCACTGTGGCAAGCATTCTCCAGTCCATCTCTTCCTGCAAGCAAGCTGACCCTCTGTGTGCCTTTAATCATTCCTACACTCTCCAGTGCACTCAGATCAGCCGAAAAAACTAGGGAGGTGTCCTTAGCACCACTACCACTCCCTGGTGCTTTAACCGAGGGTCTTTTAGTATAAATGGTCTAGCTGTTCTCACAGCTATACTAGTCTCAAGGAGACAGAGGACATACAAGGTGTTGATGGGCACACATGGTGTTGAAACATGTATAAATCAAAATCAGTTCAAACAGAAAGGTCCTGTAACTGTCAAGGAAGTGGTGTAATTCACACCTGGTGAATATCACTCCTGTAGAATGGAAGATCATTTAAAGTTACATGGAAGAGGTGAACCTGCATACAGTATTTTTGTTAGACCTAGATAATTTGTGTTTTGTTCTTCTCCAGTGCAGTGCAGTCTCAAATTGACGTGTTGCAGGTGAGATGAGACAAGCTCTTTGGACAAAACAAAGCTTAAGGTGAAACTCAAAGTAGCAGATAACTTGCAAAAGTATCCCTCAGCATCCCATTGGAGAAAATAGGACTGTCGTATGCCACAGGAAGTTGTCTGTACTCTATAACCACTGAGATCTTTTAGAGCATTCAGGATAACTGTCCCTAAATATAAACGTCATACAGAATCAAATAGAGTTGTGTTTTTATCACACCTATTACCCTTTCATGTTCAAGGATCACCCAGAAAATGAGATTTGTGTTTTCCAATGTCACATGAGTGATCTTCTGAGAAAACCTGAGTAACAGACATACGTTTCCTGAACAAGTCTGTCATCTCGCTCTTATGACCCTGGGTAACAGAACACCTTTTCAGAGTATAAGCAGCTAGTGTTAAGAGTTCTTCCCACAGGAGAAAATCTTTTGGATAATATGTAGTTAAATAAAACATCAACAGTATAAAATATGAAAGCCACACTTAAGGTGTGGTATGTTTTATGTAACCTGTAATTCACCACACAGGTGTCAAAAAACTTTAGATGCAAAATGCAGTCATATAAATTGGAAATATGGGCTATAATGCTACTGAAATACAAAAAAATAGTCACGCTATATCTCTACACACTCTATGGTAAAGCAGATACTTGTTCAGAAGCTCATGTCATCGCTCAGCTCTACATCTAAACTATAATTTTAGCTGATGTTAAATACTCTGTAAAGCTTTGTCTTCTCCATCTTGAAAAAGCTTGAGTAAAACCGAATGTGATACAGAACAGAGCAAAGAGGATGAATAAAGAAACAGAAAATCTTCCATGCTATGAATGACTCTGTGGACCAGTACTTTTCAGCTTAGAATAGGGACACCTTCAGGAAGACATTGCAATGACCTATAAAGCCCTGAGAAAGAAGGAGAATGTGCACAGCAAATTTATTTCCTGTTTCTCATAGTACAAGAGGTGAGAAATATCTGATTCAATCAACAGATAGCAAATTGCAAATCAGAAGTGCCTTTCCGTACAGGTAAGCCTCATATCGTAGTGCAAGATGGTGGTAGGGGTGCCGGAAACATTTACGTGGGTATAGAAAAGGGGTTAAGTGAACACATTAAAGAAAAATGAGGTAGGAGCTTTCAAGTGCAAAGATGCTCCTCTGGCATTTCAGTGGCATTTCAGCATGTGCCTGACCCGCTCTTCCACACTTTTCTGGACATCTGCTACTGGCCACTGTCAGACATTAGTGAATTATGTAAACCTTAGTCTGACCTGATATAGCCATTTGATTGATTGATTGATTGATGGCTTGACTTCGCGAACGAAGATTTTGGGAAGGGCTTTACCCACGCTTACTAC
>JANHGB010033191.1:0-25404 GCA_026283785.1 Coracopsis vasa
AACTGATCTTCTGAAGAAAAAGAAAGGGAATAAAGGACTGGCTTTTAACTGGGTGCTGTGCTAAATGTCCACTGTTTTCTTTCTTTGTTGGTATAGTTTGAGAAATTTGAAAGTGTTGCAATTTGCTTAATGACTGTGTACAGATGACTACAGTGCCCGCTTTTGCAAGTCAATCCATATTTTGAGTCATCTAACTGTAAAAGTAATAACACAGTTATGCTTCTTGGAGGAGGGATGTGAAAAGAACTCCTTTTTTGCATGTTCCTAAATAGCATATTATGAACAGCAAATGCAAATGTTCAGCAAATGGCAGGACTGATAGAGTAAATGGACATCTATATTGAAATTGTGGTAAAGAAAAAAGACATATTGGGCTGTTTTCCTTCAGGCTGTAATTATTACCTATGAGAGGTTTGTCTATTAAACCAATAATGTAGAGGAAGTCACAAATGAGGATTCATAAAAATCCATTCTGTTTACGTTGACATTACCTAAAAAGAACAGGGGGAAAGGCTAATGGAACAGATAATATTAAGCAAATGCTGAATGTTGGCTTTTTACATTTGATTTCCCTCATAAATGTCTCGATTAAGTGTTTTAGCTCTGCTTTTTCATTAATTTAATCTAAGGTAATGAATATTGCTTGCAAAACTTTTCCTACATTGCCTTGACCACAGAATGAGAAAATCAGACTGAGTGTGACAAACACAGGGGGGTTTGTTGCTTCCCAGCGCATTACTTGCTAGGTATTTTTATTCAAGCAAAGGCTACAAACCTTGCAGGAGGTGTAAAAATATAGCGCTAGAAGTGTAGTGTTAGATATCTTGTATCTAAATTCTTAAAAAACTTCAAAGAGGAGCATTCACTGCCTATGTACGTGTGAGTTAATGTGAGTGCTTCTGACTGTTGAAATACTAACTCTGTATATGACAGATGATAGTGAAGTTTGTATTTGGCTGTTAATTCAGTTGTCTGGACTTGATCATTAAATACATCTGTATTGTTGCACTCCCTAAAGTTAGGGAAGTGGGCATGGGATAAGTCAGTTGTAGCAACTCTAGTTTCTTCTTGCTGTGGTCCATGGAGGTAGGCACATCCTTGCTATTATCATGGTTAATGGCTTTCATTTTAGCTTGACCTGGTGAAACGGAACATCTACGAAGAGTGGATGGGTTATTTTTTTTTTCATGGGTTATGCCCATGAGCTTTCTCACACTGTTGTAATTTCTGGAGGAGAAATAATATTTTAATTATTATTTTTCATCTCCTGCCCTTCAAAACTTTCTGGTTGGTTTCAGGGAGAGATCTTAATAAGTTTGCAAATTCTTTGGGTTTTTACTGATAAAGGGGAACAAGAAAGAACTTTACTATTTTGTTTACACCCTATTTTTGCTTTATTATTATTTCATTGTCAGCATTTGTTATTCTTTACAACTCTTTTGATCCAAAAATGGCAGTAGCATAAAAATGTGGCTGATGAAACTAACAAAGCTGCTTATAGAAACAAAGAGAAAGGAATATCTGTTTCAAGATATAAGAGAAAATACTGTGTTGAGATCTCAGTCTTGTAGATATTTACATATGTGATCAAGATCCTAGCGTACAACTCATATGCTTCAGCTGAACCCTTTGCTAAAATAAGGTCTCGATTCGCATGTGCATGTATTTGAAAAGTAGTTTTCAAAATTAAAACAAATAAAAAAATAAAAAGGCCCTTTTGTTGAAAAACATGGTTTTGATTTTTAAGTTCAACAGTAGAAACATTTCTCATTAAATATACTTGATTTCCAAGTTTGAGGCATAAAATGTGACTTACAAAACAGTGTTAGTCTGACATACAAAATGAGATCTACTTTACAAATGTGTTTCTGTACTTTTTTGTTAGTATGTTGGGTAAATGCTACTATGCTTCTGTGTTTTGTAGTTCATTATCTACTGAAACAAAATATATAAGATTTCTTCAAAAAAACGTGAAAAATGCCCATTTTGATTCTCAAGGTTAAAATACTCAAAGATTTCCTCATATTTTTCATAATGATAGTTTTAAAACTTACTTACTTTTTTCTACCTTGTTTCTCATGTTTGTGAGTGTTTAGATTGATTACTTTTATTCTTATTCTTACTTGATTGAATAACCCCTCTACTTTTATTAAAATGTAATATTTGCTGATCAGTGGGAACAGTTCAATTAAAATGGCCACTAGAAAACATTCAAAGATCGGAAGAAAAGCTATTTTGGGAAAAAATAGCAGCAAGAAGTTATTTGTCTTATTGATATAATTTACTGATTTCAGGTTTTTTTTTTTTTTAATTTGAATGTAAAGTAAAATTTATAATAAAAGTCATATAATTGAGAAATAGAAATTAAATTAAAGTTACAAAATTATATGTCACAAAAAAAGGTCGATGTAATAAAGTTGTATTATGCCAAACCTTTAAAAACTTGCTTTTCAGACAGATAAAGACAATTCTCACCACAATCAGTGAAGAGCAGTGGGTGATTAGTCCCTTTAAATATAACTCCTGCAGGCTAGACCAGACCCATGTTAATTATTAGGATGAGAGAACAGAAAAGAAATAATATTCAGAGTTGGAAAAAGAAATATTTACTCCAGAGGACTGTACCACTCACCTGTGTATGCCATCTACAGAGGGTTATACTAAAGAAAACCTGGCAGTGAATATCTTCTGTAGTATATATTGTATTTAACACATTAAAAAAAACACAGCCTGAAGGATTATATTTTAAGGAATTTTCCTTATGGAACTGGGTTAGTTTGAATTTTCAAACTGGGAATGCAAAAATTGACTCCTTTTGTTAGTTGAAGAAGCAGTTCAGTATGCTGGAGCTGTTTATTAGGAAGGAAAAAGATGCAAGTGCAGACTCCTGGCCAGAGCACAGCTGCCTGTTAGAATTCCAGAGCTTGTTCTGATTCACTTCTATTTGTTCTTCCCTCACTTGTTCATTCACATCATTTCCACTGAATCATGGAACAAGAAACTGAAATCTTTGGATCAGTGGATTTTGGTATAGTTTTGGATCTGTAGGCATTCCATGACTGAATGTAATTAACAGTATTTTTAATTATGTGTTTCCTTAGAGTTTTGTCCTAATGTATTCAGTCATAGGCGGCAAATTTTTGTGTCTAGAAACACTGAATTGAAACACTACCACGGACTTTATTGACAATTTTTCCAAAATACTAGCGCTATAAAAGAATGAATATGTATTTCTACATACATTTCATAAAGTATTTATAAACAAGCTTCACAAAAGAAATATTTTAAATCTATTTCATAAACTAAATTCTGATCCATTGCTGAATAAATAGAGTAGATCAATTTTTGTGGTGCAAACTTATTTGATTCTCATTTCTATATGATAGTAGTCCACAGGATTTGCTCCGTTGTTATTTATGAAGTAGTGATAGATGAATCCATGGAATTTTGGATATGTTTGAATCCAAAAAATAATTCCTTGGAATTATTACAAAATCTTGAAACTGAACACATGTTCTGAAGAAGCAAGTGCATGGGTTTGATCTCATAAAATACTGAAGGAAAAAAATTATTTTCTTAACTTTCTAGTTACTAATGAAATAAATGTAAAAATCTATAGAAAATATTAGAGAAATATTACATAACTAAGGTAAGATAGAAGGTAGGTGAAGGAAGTCTGGATGGCCAGTATTTTGAGCCCTAGCTCTAACAGGTTTCTGAAGTCTGGTCATATTTTCTTCTGTTGTCGTACTGTTGGACTCTGTCTCAAGTTTAGAAGTGGCTAAGTACATTTGGTATAAGGGAGACTAAATTACTGTAATATTGCTTGTGCTTCCTCCAAACACAATACATTTACAGTTGCTTTATACTCACTCCACTTTAGAGGTCTAATTCATGGGTGTGAATGGCTATGACACTTACTACCTGTGTTTATCTATCCCTTTGTCACTCCTGAGCAGCAGTTACTGGATCAGTGCAAGATGAAGTCCAAATATTAAAGAATCAGTGCTCTTTCATCTTACTATACCAGGCTGTAAACTGAAGCTATTAGCAGCTGCCTCATAAACACTCTTGCTTTTCCAGGTGTGGGAATAGATGTCTGTGAGGGGGCAGTAAGATGGACAGCTGAAGCAAAGATCACTGATAGCTGTTTCCAGTAAAGCTACTCTTCAGTTCAAACCTTCAGTTCAAACCTTCAGTTCAAACTCAACATCTAGTTGTTACTTTTTAGCTTGGCCAATTGATTTTAAGAAAATTTATATATCACATACACATAATAAAATGCGCATAGACAGTCTGAAAGAAAGTAGAAAGTAACAAGTTTGTGGCAGTAGAATGGACCTCTCTGCTTACCCCTTTGATAGGTACTTAATGCCCAGTGCAGAGAATCATCTTTCCTCTTCCCTTCCACATCAGTTTAGCTCCCATGTAATGGCTAATATGTGGCTCACAGTAACTTCCATAGCATTTTGAATTTTACTGTCAACATTTGGTTGGTGCACGTCAGCACATCCTGATCTGATGAATTCATGTTTGACTTGAAAACAGTTTTCTAGGTTTGAGTTTAGATTTGTGTTACTAAGTCAAAGCCTGTTGCATTTTAGTCTGGTCCAGACTTTGAACATTTATATACAAAAGAACTCTAAAACATCAGAAGTGTCAAAGTTAGACTTTTGTTTGCTTGTTTGAGTTGTTGGTGTTTGTTTGGGTTTTTTTTGGTTTTTTTTGTTTTTTTTTTTTTCTTTTTCTCCTGAGTGAGTGGGACAGCTGTAAGAAATTCTAAGTTCTCTTGGAAGGCTCTGGAGGTCCTCTGAGGAGTCCAAAGGATCCCTTGGGTACTGAAAGAAACTACCCTGTTAGAAGCTTCAAGATGTTTAATTAGTACTTCTTTCTTTGTTCATGGTTTGCAACAAAGACTCTTTGCCAGCTTTGGGTTAAACCATTAATGAAGAGGGTGTGTTAATTAAACAACTTGCTTATTTCTAATTGGCAACAGTACACTAGCTTTCCTGAGACATAGAACTAAGCACAGCAATGTCTGCTAAGAGACACTTGTGAATTAATAAGAAACGTCATAGAAAATATTAAAGCATCCAGGGGAAGTAGCAATAATGAAAATCTTGTGTGCTGAATGCTCCACAAGAGGCAGAACATGAAAACATGTAGTTATTAATATTTTCATGAGTCTTTTTCTTTTTTTCTTCCACAGCATGCAATTTGCACAACTAGATTTACAACTAAAACCCATTATTGGAAATTGGCAAGATGGTTTGAAATTTTCAGGTTTTACTGCATCATGTAGAAACAAAATTCAGCTATCCTGCTCTTCTTTTTGTTGTGTGATGGTGGTGTTTTTTGGTGTTTTGTTTTTTTTTTTTCCAAAATCTTTACTTGTTCTGGATGTCATTGATTGAGAGAAAAGGAGACCAGCACATGTATGAAAACAACTTCTGAGATAGAATGCATTGATTTTACAGAGCAAAGTGGCAGCATTACCTCTTTTGAGCCAGGTTTTTTTACTGACATTCACTAATGTATTAATGGGGAGTCCTACTGATAATCTCCTCCATTTAGGTTATGATAGGAGCATCAGCAGTTGTGTTGACAGACTTCCACAAAATCATTCTATCTCAGTATTCAATGTCAGTATAAAGAGGAATATCATGAGATGCTATCTGGTTTAGTTTACATTTTCTGGAAAAAAAAAAAAAAGTGAAGTTAGCTGGAGTCTGGGAGAAACACTGCCTATGCTACTGCGTTAAAAGATAGTTCATCTGAAATGTCTTACATGCAGTTTATTTTACCTGCAAACTTAAATACTGGTAACTATTTTCTCACACACATAAACATGTTGAAGAGTCATATTTATGAAAGTCTTGAAGAACCACATTTGTACAGCAGTAGTGTGCTGTATACTGAAACATATCGTAGTGAATGAATACAAATGCCTCATAAGAATGCAGTTTGAATTTTGGCTTATCACTCATTTATAGATGCTAATCTATGTTGTGCATTTGCTGTTTAGCTGAGAGAATAACTGATTTTCATATGAATTTGTAAGCATTAGTTTTATGAATTTAAATATTTTGTGTACCTTAATGGAAATATATTGTAAGTGTCTTTTTCTTCTTTTGAGTACAGTAAAGTGCTTCTTTATATTCACTGTTAAAGGTATCATTTATTACTGAGAAGAAACCATCCTCTCTTCTATATAGTTTCCTATATATGTAATCCCACATGTAGGAAGCTCCTTAAGGACAAAACCCCCTAAAATAGTAAACTAGACCTATTAATCCTCTAGGTGGTTAGTCTGATAATTCATGTGACAACTTTGTCATATATGTTTCTTACATGATTTTAGTGTAATGCTGTGTCAATATTTTGAATTGATACCAACCTTTATGTGATTTAGTTTGCTATTCCTTTGGGAATGTCTAATATAGGCTTTCAAAAGACTTCTGGAAGTCTAGGTCACAAGCTGCTGAACCACATTGTTTAGCTTTTGGCAATATGGTAGGAGTTGTAGCATCAGTACTTCCATTTAATTCAGTAGGACTATTCGTATGAGCAGAATGAGAATAATTTAACAAAAATACTTTAAAATTTTATTATGGGACACAACACGTGCTGTATATTGCTAGAAAATTCACCTTCACATGAGCACAAGCATTTTGTCTTTCTAAGCAATATTGAGCTTTGTAGTGGAGGTGTGTAACAATTGTTTAGAAATGGCAGGATATAGAGGATAGTAGCTTGGAAAACAACATGCTTGGTGTCACACAAGAAATGATTGCATCAAATGATTTAAATAGCACTAAGGAAAAAAAAAGAAATAATTGTCCAGAAGAATTGTGTATGAATTACAAGTTGAAATCTGAACCTGTGTAGAGAAAGTACAAAAGTTGATCCATGAGATTCATATTAATTTATTTTTTTTAAAGTTAAAAATACCATGAAGACAGTAGCAGGAAACTTTTCTGTTGGCCTAGAAGGTAATCAAGCCAATGTAGATTTATAACTTTCTTCCTGCAGAAATACTTAATTTGTAGTGTTTCTGGGATAGATCTGACATTATTGGTTCAGTATTTACAGAAATTGTTCATGGACTAGTTCTTTTGCAGGCAGTAAACAGTTTTGTAAAATATCACCTTAGTTCACTAAGAATTAGTAATAAAGCTCAAATCTTAAATTTGAGGCCTATACTGTCTTTTTGTGTTGTTTTTGTTTGGTTTGTTTTGGTTTGTGGTTTTTTTTGGTTTTTTTTTTTAATAAGGTCTGAGAGATATAAAAGATTCTGGGAAATGAAAAAAGTCAAATGGACATAGATTTGAAATACAGAGATTAAAGAAAGAGAGTGTTCTTTGTTCTGTCAGCTGCACTGCAGCTCAGGGAGGGGTTTTTTTAAGTGCTTTTTTTGTTAAACATCCAAGGTGTCTCAGATCGGTCAAGATTGGGTGCTTATCCATCTCCATGTTTTTAAGAACCCATATTTTTAAGAATTAATTGTGAAAAAACACTGGTGGATTTTGTCTTATCTGTAGATTCCCAGTGTTGTCAGAAATGTCAAGAACTTTATCTCAAGTTCTTTGCAGTATACAGAAGCATTTTTAAAATGTAAGAAATTGCCTGCTCTTCCTTTTAGTAGTCCCAATACCTAAATGATCTTTTGAGAAAATGGGTCAAGTAACATTTAGAAGAGTTTTTTGTACCTAGGCTTTGGGATAGTGATGTTTGATTATACTAAAATATTTATATCAGGTCATATTTGTATTTTTCTTATCTTTTCCTGAAAAGAGACCCCAGCAAAGTTCAGGTAGGTGATGATCTGGTTAGGAAAGAACTGGAAAAAAAAAAAAGCTTGAAAATGAGGAGTAGAATTTATAACAATGTGCACATAAGAGTGTCCTTGTTCGGAATAGGATGTCTAAATGACTTTGACCTTCTTTGTTTAGTTCCTATGTTTGACTGAGTGAAACTTGGAAAAAAAAAAAAAAAGGAAAATCTTTTATTTACCTAGGGCTATTTGCTTCTTAGTAAGAAACTTGAAATTGATTTTAACTTGTCACATTTCTTCTCTGAAGTAATATAAAATCTTTGTCTAATAAATGTATACAGAGGCTTTGTGGCCCATCAGGGTACCATGATATTCCAGTGTATTGATTCTCCAGTGTTAAAGGGTGACATATTTGGTGTTAACTGGCCATCAGAGTATTGGGATTTGAATTGTACACAGTAAGAATCACTGACTTTCCTGTAACATGACAGGCTTTCTAAAGCAGTAAAGTAACTACAGGAATAAAAAATTCCTCATGTTTAACCTTCAAAGATTAATAAGATTTTTGCATAATTGTTCAGAAATTAAATTCATAAAATCAGAAAAATCTTAGAAAAAAATAAGGAAATAAAAAATAATACTTATTGACCTGTAACAACCAATACCATTTTGCAGTTTGTCCTCTGTAAAAATTCTGAATATCCAGAATTTCACTCTTGAAAAGTTTGCATTTCTTTTTCCTTTCTGCAAAGTGTAATCTGTATCCTAGGTAAAGATCTTAACTTTTGTCAGTGTAGTTCATTTCAGTCGACCAAAAGAGTATGTGGACTAGAGAAGGTTAAAAATTATTATAATCTATTTTATTGTCCTTCAAGTGAAGTGTTCTGTTTAGTTTTATTGACCTGGAGTGGTTTCTTTGGAAATAGCATTTTGATTTTTATTTGATTGTATTGGGTTGATTACAATTATTGTGCAGAAAAAATTATCTAAGGCAAAAAAAGTGAGCTAATTCTAGATGCTTTTGGAAACTAATTGTGGGTTTTCCAGCTTTATGGATTTAAAAGAGTCTATAGAACTCATCTTCCAGATTTTTGCATGTTCTTCCTGCATTGCATGCTTCAGTACTGGTTGTTCTGCAATGGCGTATAGAAAGCGTTTTATATTATATGTTTGCTCTGTTTTCTAACAACATAAGTATTTTGTTTAAGCAGATTTTCTAGGAAGTGACAGCTCTGAAAAATTGCACACAGTGATTGCTGGAAGCATTTCAGTACCAGGCAATCTAAATAGAGCAGAAGGGAGAAAATGAAATATCGCCATATTTTAAAGATGACAGTTTTGCCAGAGATTCCTGTTCACTCTTCAGCTTAAAACAAATTGAGTAAATCAAGTATATCTAAAATGTCTGCACTCATTGAAGATGTACCACCTTTTTTGTTTTTGTTTCTGGTTGTTTTTTTTCTTTCCTCCTCCTTAAAAGCACAAGGGTGAACACCGACTTAGTAAATGTAAAACACACTGTGAGAAGCATAATTCTTCTGGTTTAATTATCTCTCAATAGTTTTGAATCATAACAGGCTTTCATGAAACCTAGTTATACAGTGAGAACCTAAGTAAGATCTGGAATGATGAAACTGAAATATTATATTCTTCAGAATTATGTTGTTGCTCAGAAATTAGATTTTTTTTTATTCAAATTAATTTCAGTAACACATATTATATATTAGGAATAAAATCAGGAGAATTTTTTTGGCAGATCAGGTTTCATAAACATTTCTTGATACTTTGCTTTAAAAGAAATAATGAGATAGCTGTGCCAGATTTTTTACATGATATCCATCTCTTTAATAGAGTCATAGTAACTCCTTGCCACTTACATGGTTGAAACCCTCTAATTAAGCCATATATTTTTTATTTTTAGAACATATTTTGTAACCATGTTTCATCTGTGATTGCCTGTGTTTGCTCCAAGACCTGGTCACTGTTACAAAGAATGCAGTTTTCTCCTCCTTCATATCAGCAGACATAAAAAGTAGCAAGGAAATTTGAGATAAGACTTATTTCAGAGACTTCACTCTCTCCGTTTCATGGGTTCCTGCTGCACTTTTTGCATCAAGACTGAGGAAAGTGACCTGGCCTGTTTCAATCTTGAATGACAACAAACATCCAGAAAGACATTTTTTATAAAGACTGATCTTAGAAGAAGGAGAGGGGGGAAGGAGTTTATTGAACATAACTCTTCCTACTTGAGCAGATATAATTGCTCGTGATGAAATTCCTGTTCATCCCAGTAGCTGTGTGGTGTATGTCCAGTGTATACTTCTGTTCCGTTTTGATGTGGCGCCAGACTTGATGCTATTGTGTATTCCCTTCACATTTAACGCAAAAGAGAGATAATATACGGAAACACTTTCTTGGTGTTTATAAAGTTCTGTTGAGAGTGGTTCCCACTATCCACAAAGAAAAAGTTATGCTGGTGTGGTACCCACAGTCTGTGCAGATACTGACAAGGAGACACCAGGATTCTTCTTACTGCCCTTTTCGTTTTGCTTCTGTAGTTTACCTCGGTAGAGAAAGTCTTTTCACACTGTAAGCACACAACTGCAAGCACACACTGCATATTAGATTAATTCAATACAGAAGAAGTGGAGACACACTTAAGACAGATTTTGAGCCCTAAAATAAGCCTTTTGCTATTTCACTGAAAAAGGTGCTTTTCATTTTTGATGAAAAGGAGAAAAAAAGCCTCTCAACCCCAAACCTTAAACCAAAACAGCATATAGCGTTAATTCATATTGCCATGTACCATTTCTGTACATAAACTAATTTGTGTTGAGGAATTTATGAGCAAAAGGATTAGTGGTCACCTAATATTTGTAAGCATGTAAAATATGCTATGTTTGGATTGCCAGAGTGCAATCTAATGTGAGGTAATTTAACTGATCTCACAAATATTTCAATGCAACTTTCATTGCATTCCACTGTTCAGCTACTTTCAGGTGTGCATTGTTAGTACAATAGCCTGATTTCGACACATAACTTAATTGCACATATATAACTACTGTCAAATCTAGCTTAATTTTGGTCATTTCAGGTTTAATGTAAAAGGATGAGCAAGAAATTAAAGGTCACTTAATTAACTGCTCATTTTTCTTTCATTTTTGTTCTGTATTCTACATCATGTATTAAAGATAAAAACAACTTTCTTTGTTTCCATTAACAAAAGTGAATAGAGAAGAAAAAGCAATTACTTGTAGAATGTAAAATCCTTATGATAATTTAACAGACTTTAATTAAAACAATCTACCATGCTGTGCTCATAAGACAGACTATGACAAAAGCTCTTACTTGTTATGAAACACAATACTGGTTGTTGATAAAGGACTTAAAAAGTTGCAACTTATTTTGAAGCCTGGAATTTATATTCCCTTTGAAAAGGAGCACATACATACAAAACCCGCTCTGGTTTCAAACCTAATTTTAAGAAAGTGAACAATTGACAATGCAAACAGCTTTACACTGTCAGTATATTTTCCATAGTATTTTGCATACATATAACGTAGTATCTAAGGATCACCGTATTCTATATAAACTTAGCTTGTCATTATGATGCTTCCATTATGTAACTTAAGCGAGTATTTAGATGAATATTTGGAGTAACTGAGAATTTATAAATCTTACAAACCATTTGACTACAACTTGGAGGTACACTGAAGAGGGACCCAGGAAAGCTAATTTCAGTTTTTGTCTACTGAACAACACTCACCTATAAATAATGTTGTTTTATGGGTCTGCATGCCTTCTGTAATCTGTTCAAATAGTGGATTTAGCCTATGTCCATTTAAAAGATACAGCCTGACCCTGCTTTTGACATTTCTTTACAAATTGATGATAGACTGGTAGCAGTGCTTACTTTTGTCTTCTAACATTTTATATTCTTGGTGGTCTTGATTAATTGCTATTTTTTTCCTTTTATTATTACAACCTCTCTACAAAGTGGGAAGTTGCCCTGATCAGTGAGTTTTCTGGGGTGAGAGTGATACTTAATTGTACTTTGGAATTTGATATAGAGGTTGGTGAGCCATTTTCTGCCTACAGATCCTGTATGAAGCAGTTAAACCCAGCCCCCACCTACATCTCTCCCCCTCACTTCTTTCCATAACTTTTTCTTTTAGTTTACTTTAGTTTTGACTGTTCTGAGGGGTCTCTACCTTTACAGTCCTACTGTGCCTTTGGCATAATCCACTTTGTTGCCTGACATCTGGAGACCAGGAATAATCCACCCAGGAACAAACAGCGGGTCTCCTGCTGTTCAGGCAGAGTCTCTGCTCCACTATGCAGCATTATTGCATTTGCTCTCCTCTATAGGCAATCTCTTGTTAGTCCCCCTGAAGCAAGGGCAGGCATTGGGTAGGGGGACAGGAGAAGCCCCTGAAGCCTGTTATACCCCCAAGTACAGAAGGAGGATCTATATTGAACAAGGATTACTGGCCTCGTGTCCCCAAAAGGCTGAAGAGTAAAGAAGTCCTATGAAGTCTGTTGTGCCCATGAGATGAAAAGTAATAGTTCACATTGCAAACTAAACAATAAATGTATCAGCCTGCTATTTCTGCCACATCATAGCAGTCTGCTTTAAATATATCTATAAAGCTTTTAGTTCCATACATAATACTTCTGTCAAAAGCATTTCTCTGAAGTCCCCTTTGGCTTTACAGTTGCAAATAGGGTAAGCAACAAAACATTCCATGCAGATTGTAAATTAGGCAATGACTTAAAAAGTCTTCTTTAAAATAAAACAGTTATTAATGCCATTAAAAAACAAAACTGCATTAAAAAAACACATATTTGTCATTCACCTCAGTTTTTCTATACATTAGGCACTGAAGTCTTGCCCATTTTTATTTTCTTTCTTTCTTTTTTGGTGAGTGGGGATGATGGCTGGAAAAATTATAAACCAATGTAATACTGTGACTGAAGTGACTGACTGAAGTGACAAAGGATCACTAGCAAAAAATACAGACGTTCTGTCTCTAGGCATATTAATTCTAGGTCTTGGAAGAGTACCTTCCTTCTTCAATCTGTATGGTTTATTCTTTTCTGCATTGGCCTTCAGTACTAGGTATAGACAATGATTGTAGTGTCACTGTCAGGTAGGAGGAAGGTGGCACGGAAATAATTTTCATACGTAAGTCTCAGAGGTACAATATATCAAATACTCTTTCAGAGGATCAAATACGCAGGTGTTAATTCTGTGTTGTCTTATTTTTTTTTTTTAATGAAATAAGTTACATGATCAGGAAAATTAGGAATGAGAAAAGTGAGAAAGGAAGAGAGAATCAAAGATAGGTAGATTATCGGGGTGTGGTCAGTATAGGGGTAAAGATTTGATGAATGTCAACTGAGATAGACACTAAAGCGATAATTAAAAGAAAACTTTATTAAGCTATATTAACAAAACGAGTGAGAGGGAAGGAGGACAATTATTACACTTAGAGGTGAAAGATAACGTAGATGTGATGCAGAAATTAAAGTAAAACTTTGCCTTGGTCCTAAACAAAGGTGATAATGTTGTACATGGGAGGCAAAAGCTGGAAGTATCTGAGATAAAAGCAAAACTTGAAGCCTGATATATGCAAGTCAAGGAGGAATGGATAAACATCATCACAGAATTGTGGGTGATATAAAACAAAGCATCCCATGTCTTCTTGTGAATGAATCCGTTAGGACAGAAATGGTGCTGTTTTGTCAGAGAATAAAAAGTACAGTATTTATTTTTAAGTAGGGATGGAGGTAGCAAAGAAGGGATAAAGGTCTACAAGGGTGACCATTTTTTATCAAAGTAGAGCAGAATTTATATGAAAAAAAAAGGTTGCTGAGAGAAAGGAAGAAGGAAGATGGGATAAAAAAGGAAGCTGAAAATGGCTTTACTGAAAGCAGTTCGTGCAAAGCTATCTGATACCTTCCTTTGAAAAGATAATAAATTTCCTAGATAAAGAAAATTTAGTAATTTCTGTCTTTGGACTTCAGCAAGCAGTTGATACTGTGCCACCTGGGAAGTTATTTGTGCAACAGAGGAAGATGGTAATTGCTAGAGGAATTACGAAATATGTAAGAAATTCACTAAAATGAGATGACAGTTGGTGTTGTTGCAAAGATAGATAAGGGTAAATAGAGGGAAAGTTAATCAAGTCAAGCATGAGTCTTAAGACTGATTTTGCTTTATACTTTAACGTTTGTGTATAGAATGCACATATAGTAATGAAACTTGTTTATGAAACAAATATGATAAACATCATGAGTTTGTGTGAGAATTAGACTGTAGCAGACGAAGGGCCAGGGAACTCCTTAGACTGTAGCAATTAAAATGAACCTTAACTCCTCAAAATACAATAGTGAGAACAAGACAAGCTGTAAATTCTGTTAGGAAATTGTGATATGGAAGCAGTATAGAAAAAGGATAATTTAGTGAATTAGGTAGAGTTACTATGAGCAGCAGTGTGACACAGGCAAACTTGTTTCTGCAACATAAGGCTGAATCAAGTTGTGTGCTGCTGTGAAAGAAATGGACATATTCATGTGATTTGAGGAGTCATTTATGAGACTTCATCTGAAAAATCGTTATATTTTTCTGGTCAACAATTTTGAGGAAGAATTTAGCTGAATTAGAAGAATTTCTAATTGCATTTTGAGATTCAGAAAAAGCTGTTTAATAACCATGGAATATAAAGTTAGCTTTGAAATAGTTGACTTAATTCAGACTTAAGAATTAAGTACTTCACAGGAATTCTTTAGGAGTCGACTTATGCAGACATAAGGCTCTTGAGAGACATGCTGTGGCAGGCTAAAATTGGATTCCTGAAGCTGTTACTATCCTCAAGGCACGAATACTTGAACCTCCTTTGAATCACTTTTTGAACCACTGCCTGGTATATTAGGGTAATTCTGGAATTCTTTTACTTTAGTACACCCAACTGAAGACTGCAATAGTACATGAACTCATTCATGGGCATATCATATAACCCTGCCCTGAAGGCTTTTGTGCTGTTCATGTATGCTACATGTACCTCAGAGCCTTAAGAAAATAAATATTTAGAGGAGATCTGATTGCTCTTCATAAAAATATTTTTAATAAATACAAGCAAAAAAGTATTAATAAATAATGTTGATATAAGGGCAATTAATATACCACTGTATTTTCAGTCTAGAAATTGCAAAAAATATTTCAACCTTCTGGAGGTATGAGGTGATGTAAAAATATCTTGCTAATTTTGAAATGAAACTTCATCAGTTTAGAAAAACAATTATACAAGTGTTTTCCTTCCAGTATGTTCCTGTACTTCTAAGAAAAGGAAGAAAGTAAAGTAAAAAAAACCCCATGGGACAGGCTTTTCACACCTTGGTTTCTTAATGATGGATTAAACTATTAGTAGAATTATCTACACCAAGCTCAAGTTATGTTCTGTAAGCTGTTTAAAGAGCAGCATAAAACTCTGAGTGTGAGATTTGCAGCATCAGAGGCATCTAAGGATATCAGTACTTGCTGTAATGTTTTTGTGAGCCTTTTTTTTCTTGACATGGCAGTATTACTCAGTCCAGAGTGTTACTGCCTGAAGATTGTAATAACTTAAATAGGTAACATTTTTACACTAGAGTGCTTCTTAATGCATTAGTTCAGTAAGGTAAGAGATAGAATTTTAATAAATGTATTATGGAAGTAATATGCAAGACATATAGAAGACTATATTATTGAGACTATTTTTAGGTAGATTTGTCTTATGTTATTCCACTCTGTGCCTTCAAAAACCTATTAGCAAATTGTATTTCTAAACTATCTGAAATAAGTAAACACATATGTATTGAAAATAGAACAATAATATCACTATAGTGGATTGTATTGAAGACAGTTCTCTGCATTGTAGCAAATAGCATTAAACATACAATATTTTTATTTTTACAGTGCTTATTATGATGGGGATGAGAGAGTTAAATGAGATATATTTATATTTAATGAGATATTATATTTTGGTTTTCATTCCTAACTATAGCTACCAGAAGGTATATGTTCATGATTAATTTACATTAGGGTTTGGGGTTTTTTTTAGAAGGAACTGATTTCTTAACAGTTAAATATGTGTGATTTTTTGAATTCTGAGGTATAAATTCTTCAGTTTGTGGGGATGAATGAATGAATTTCAGGGGAGTGGCACGGACACAGTCTTTCCATATGTAACCACTATCTTTGTGAGCCAGTGGTCAATACATCACCACATTACTGCAAAGCATGATTGTGAACAGAATGTAATGCTATTATCCTAATAACAGGAAGTGTCAGGATTTGACAGATACCTAAATGTTCAAAATTCATTCACAGGCATAATGTAAGCAGGAAAGCAATAAACCAGAGAGTTTGTAAAGACAGTGAATGATACATGTTTATCTATCTTATAAATTTTATGCTTGTAATGATGGGTTAAAAATGATAATTTGTGTATTTTTCTGGTTTTGGTATGAAGTAGAAAGCTTAGTTTTGATGGACTTGGTTTACCTTTTACCTAACATTCAGGAGTCAACAGTAACCACAATTAAGCTGTAAAACTAGACCCAGCTGATGCAAAGTAGTTAAGAATATGCCAAATTGAATTTAAGTAAGGTTAAATGAGAATACAATCATCTTAAACCCTGTACTAACTCCAGGTGATTTACCCTTTTAAGCTTATTTCTTTAAATTTCTTTTTTTTTTTTTTTAATCAGGATTATGAATAGGTTTTCTTATATTAGACCATGCCTGCTTGTTACTGGAATTCTAATGACTAAAATCTATGCATCTTTGTGATCATATGTAGCAGTCCTCATTAATTTCTTTTTCAGACAAACTTTTAATTAATTTCAATTTACCTATATTTTTTATCCTATATATGGCCTTTAATGATTCACAAATATTGTGCAAACAGCACAAAATAAAACTATTTTATTGAATATTTTATTTGATGATTAATTTTATTTTTTTTATTAAGAATATGAAAATTAATATTCATTATTCAACATGTATATTCACAGGCAATGTATTCAATACACTTCTTATAATTCCCCATGCCTTATTTTGATTTCTGTCACAAACTGAAAATGAAGTTGTGTGTGTAAAACGAGTTTAAAAATAGGTTAGAAGCATCTTGTGGGAAGTAACAGGAAATCTATAGGAGATATATTTTTGTCTGGCATTTGCTGTAGTGGGCAAAAATGAGCATGTTGTGCCTTTCAGTTCTGTTTAAGACATTTTGAATGTTGCAGCAACTTGTAACGTCTGAAATTTTTAGTAATACACACACATCAATCAGATCAATATATGATATATGCTACAATCATAATGTATTTACAGATACAAATTTAGTGCTAAGAAGAAATAAAGATGAGTGGTGAAAAAATCAATATAAGGGTGCTTACAGAAGTCAATCATTCTGAGTTTGTAGCAATATGTTGTGGCTGTGATCATCTATACTCAAAGTCTGACTTCTCATTTGATGAAAGTTAATTGTATGTAATAACAAATATATATCACTAGTACTAAAATTTCACTTCCCAATTGCAATGGATATATAAGTTAATGAAAAAGAAGAAACAAATATGAATACCTATGAATAAACTTGGGATTATTATTACAATTTTAATATACTGCAGCATTGAAATTCTGGAACAGATTTCCCATTGAAATGTTCATACAAGAAAATTGTAATCTATCAAGGAAATATGTGAGATTATGCCTATGATAAACAGAAAATGGCATGTAATAAAAAATTTTCAGGCCTGCATTTCAGTGTTATGGACTGGATTAGTGGAGACCTGCAAGCATCTTGCTCATGAAAACTGACGTACTGACTCTCAGTTCTTCATTTAACTCTTTGATATATGTGCATTTCCATGCCAGGAAATAGGAATAGGAAAACCATCGATATCTATTTTCTGGAAATTAGTAAGATTTTTTCAGCTGCCATAGAAAAGTGAGGAAAACAGCAACTCATTTCACAGAAACATAGTCAATGAGAAAAGAAAGTTTTCTGATTTTTTTCATTAATCATTATATATGATGCACCTACATTAATGATACAGAGCACAGGAAGGGTTTATTTGGGTTTGAAGTCAAGTCCATGTTTGGAGTCTTGCTGTACATATTTTAGTGCTCTGCTGACACTTCTGATGCATTGTCTTCCTTCCAGTATTGTCTTCAGGGTATCATGTGGTGTGTGGCATTTGCAATGCAGATGCAAGGTCCCCCATCAGTTTGCTCTCTGTGACTGCACAGTGTATGCCTAAGGCTGGCAAGTGGTACAAACTCTCTTGCCTGTTAAGATGCAATGTAGTGAGGCACAATAAATTGCACTGTCATCTTTCCTTTTTTATACTGCACCAGCAGGTAAACTACAGACACACACTTAGACCACCATGATTATTTGAATTTGTGAGGATACAATACATTGCATTTTTGATAAAAAGTTCCAATTCTTTATCTAGTATGTGTCAGGTAATTGTTTTTTCTTGTTTAGCTTTTATTTTGCATTGATTTATGATTTTATTTGTTAACTGGAAAAATAGCATTGAGTTTCTGTCATAGAAGAAAGCTCTAATTATAGAAAAAATCTGTTACATTTATGAACCTTTTGGACTTCAGAAATATCATATGAATGCACCAAATGCTCACAATTGTATCTGTGTCTTGGAGAAAGATATTTAAAATACATGTTAGTAGATCCCTGTTGATTGCATACTGGACAAGTCTACCACTGCAGTGAATGCATTCCACTGAAAGTTAGCAAAGCTTATTTTTGCTGTGAATTTGAATAGCTGTTGAAGTTAACAAGTTTGAGGTACTCAATATACTTAAATGATAGGTAGAGAGATTGATCAAGTTAGACAGGTAGATGTATTACCTATATTTCTATATATTGTTTTTTGGCTCATTGAGTGTTTTTGCTGTTTAGTCAAGCTAAGACAGTGGAAACTGAACAAGGAGATTTGCATATAATTGGATTGATGATGATGATGAAGGATTTTACTGTGGCGTAAATATATTTCTTCTGCAACCAAAGCAGAATGTTTTGCTTACAGGAAGCCCAGATGGCTTCCTGTAAGAAGATCATATTTAGATTGAGGAACAGACGTTACTTATTTGAGGACATTTGGGTGTCTTTTATGGATTATGTTCATAGAGCAAAAGCTGCTTTGTAGAGATGCTTGACATTGCTATCCTACATTTGTATAATTTGGTTTTAACTTTGCATATGTGTAATAGATTAGAAGTGATTCATTAAAACATTGGAAAACAAGGACTTAGCAGTGATTGATGTAAACTAAATATATAATTATTAATAATTCAGAAACACTGGAAAACCCAAAAAGACTGGTGGAAGCCAACCAAACATGTTACATAACTGACACACAATGGGTTAATATTTTTCGTGTAGATGACCCATTTCTGAAAGATATTTTAAGGGTTTTCTTTTTAAGAATATATTGGACAGAAACCCTCACTGTTATTATTAGAAGTGCATGTCTCTTCAGTGTTTTGGTTTGTTCATAAACGTATTGATCAAAGTGATTCAAAGGAAATGTGTTTTCACTTAGATCTCCATTTTCTTTATGTTTACCTTGAAGTGCAATGGTTGATACCTGGCATTTTGAATAACTTTGATGTTCATAGAATTATCACTGTATATTGTATGTTGCCATCAAAATCTGGCTCACTCACTCCCTTTTTTTGGGTCTGTGGGTGAGGTGGATGAGGGGGAAGAAGAGTCTCCTGTTTGTTTTCCTATAAAATTCCTATTCTTGGCTTCTTATAACTGTTTGATATCATTAGTGACTTACCACACTACTTATCCCATCACTCCATGGAGAAAAGTTACGCTTGTCACTGATACCCAAAACATACTATTTTTTTCTCTGTAGTAACTACAGGTAAGAAAAGCAGGAATACATAAATCACTACAATTTCTGTATGATTTAAAACCATCCTGTTCCTGGACATAGTCTACTTAATTAATTCTTTTTCTTAAGCAATATGTAATACTATTCTTACTCTTTTTGCTGCCAAATAGTTCCTTTATGGAATCTGTTTGAACCAAAGGGAGAGAAGAGGAACCTTTTTTACTCACTTAAAACATCTGTGATACAGGATTAGGTTAGCCAAAATCTACTCACATCCCTGTAAGCAGACATATATTTTTGTATTTTTTGTAGGTGGATACAGTGCAGACTACACAGCACCCTGGCCACATTGAGGAATCATGTAAAATGAATGTATGTGCTCGTAAGTGAATTATTTATGAAATGAAACTCCAACTCTAAGGGATGTTGGATCACAAAGTACATGAACTCTTTTTGCTCTCATGTTAAGAAATTGATTCCCAGGGGACAGGGTTACTGCAGAACTAAGTGGACCTTGAAAGCAAAGCTATTAAAGAAAAAATGGAAAAAAAAAGAAAACCCATGATAAATCATTTTAAAATCCCCTGAAAACAAGAGATTCAGGTTACATTTTGGATACATGGGGAGAGAGATTAAACAGATTCAAGAATCCAAACCAAAAAACCAAATGGTATGTGAGAAAGTTTTGTTAAGCAGAATGATTATAAGTGGAGGAACAGGATCAAATACCATCTAATTTAAGAATATGAATAAGATGAAAAAACTCACAGTTTTCTGCTTTGTACCATCTTTGAAAGGGCTGAAATTTGATTAGATGATTGCTTCAATTAGTAACTGGGAGATGAGTGTGAACAAGACTGAATTTTCAGTGTTTGAGTTAAGGAGGTATTTGTGGTTTGCTGAAAAAAAAATGGACAACCCTGATGATGTGTTAGCTAAACAAAGAAAAAAAAATTATACCTCAGGACTGAATTTCTGGAAATCCAAACATAGTTTTCATATTTGAAAGTCTGTATTATCTGGGGACCTGAGACAAAGTGGGGGAGAGGAATTAGAGAAAGCAGTCTTGGGTCTTCAGCTTTTCCTGAGAAAAATGGCTCTACAAGGAAATTGGGGTAGATACAGAGAAGAAACCAAAACACTAAATGACTCTACCAGCAAATGAGGAAGTCAAGTCACTCACATGTATAAACATAACATTTGGTTGTCAGACACAAGTTAGTTCATTGACTAGAGCACACTAGACTAGAAAATTGTGCGAAGGATTGTACAACTGCCAATATCCAAACCACATGTAGGGCAAACCTGTGACTCTGCAGTCAGTATTAAGCTATATACATCATATAAAGACAAAGACTATATCCCCAACTCCAGTTGATATACATATGCCAATTTTTATATTTTATATATATATATATTTGGATATTACATTATATAGAATATCAGCTTATGATTTAGAAAAAGGAAATGCTGAATATTTTCTCCTAAAGAATTTATTCATTTATATACTTCATCTTCATTTTCAGGAACAACAAAAGAGGATTTTAAAGTATTAATAATTTTTCTACAAGCTCCTTTTCTTATGAATAAAGCATAACTTCAGCCCCTACAAGTTTCTGATGTAAAGCTAGTATAACTGAGTGAGGAAGCCATATTATATTTGTAACTGAAGTGTACGTTATCACTTGTTCTCCTTCATAATATGGCTTTTCAACTGTATAAATTACGATGCTGAAAAAATCTTTTATATTTCCTAATTGTTATGCACTTATGCCTGAATTAGCTCCCACTTTGTGTTTTTTCCTTCAAAACTGGTCTACTACTTTTTTTCCACTCATAGTAATTAGTTACAACTGGAGGAATTTATGATACAGTAGGGGCTGTGACCTCTTTATTGTACTGAGATATATTATCAAACTTCAAAGACTGTATACTGCTATTGTATTGATTTTGTTTTCTGTGAACAAAATCAATGAGCAAAATTAAAATAAAAAAATCAATTCTTCCATTTTTTAATTGATTTGGGTGTTCTACATGTACTTTGTTTATTTAACCTTGATTACTAGTCTGGAACTCATTGAAAGGAGAACACATTGAGACTTTTCAGAATTCTACTTAGAAAAAACCTATGGAAATTAATGAAATACAGAGAAAAGGGAAATTAAAATTAATACATACAGGAATGAGAAGGAAAAAGATGCAAAAGAGATCAAGAAAAGCACTGTTCTCAGTTGGGATGCATTGTTTAGGAATATCAAGGACCCTATAAAAGTCAGTATAAAAATCAGCTTTGTAAGAAAAATCATTTTTTCTTTCCATTTTTCTTTCCATTTTCTAGCCTTTTCCTTTAATTCAATAGATAGTTAAAAATGACATATGAAATACTTGCAATCCATTGACCATGGAGTATGAGTTCAGAGCAGTTGCAAAGCTTACCGAAAGATAAAAAAAAAGTCAAAAAATATTTAACATGTAATTTTTTTGCAGAAATAAATACATTAAATATGCAAATATATTTGTGAAATTTTCAGCCTTTTTCTGAATATGGACATTATCTCAGTAAGAAAAAAAAAAGTTTAACCTGGAAACTGTAAAGAGAGATGTTAAGGACCTCTGGTCAGATTCTTATCTCAGATACAGCAACTCTGTATTTCAATAAAGTTATTCTGCAACTGGGAACAAAACAAAAAATGTGTCTTCTGTCTTCATTGTAATTTCATTCTTTTATATTTAATTTTCTGTTCAGAAGCAATTACCAAGAGAGGACCCTTGAAAAATATTGTGCAACTACTGTAATTTTCAGATTTCACATTGTTTAGCAGCCAAGCAATTTGTATGGGATGAAAGCACTTTTATATTTCCTCCTGCTACAACACCAGTGGGGAAAGGTCAGCAAAACAATGGGAGACCAAATGATTTTTTTTTTGTGTGTGTGTGACATCAACTTGCAAGGCACTGGGAGTTTCAGAATTGTAAGTGATGATACAGCTTTATTCAACTGTTTCTTTCCTCTTTGCCTCCTATGGCTGTTTCATTGTTGGGCAATATCTTTTTTTCCGTCAGAATGAGGAAGTGAAAGCCTATTTGTGACAAGTGACATTCTACTTTTTGTTTGCAATTGTCTGCATGGGTGAGAATAAAAGTACATCCATATGCATCTCATTTTCCTATCTTTTAAGAGCTTAAGTTAGAACTTTTAAAGCCAAGTCTGACTTGCCATACTTGTATGAACAGGCCAAATAAACCCAGTGAGACTGCTTGTATGAGTAAAGACAACTCATCTTTTAGTGTCACTTTATTCTCATGTCTGCTTTATACAAGACCACTAAAGAACAAGGTCAATAGCAAACTATCAGGGAAGTTGTGATACGTAATTACTTTAGGTAGCTAAAACACAAGTTAGATAAATTATTAGTAGGAATAGTACAGGAAGTGGCCACTAGTGGGAAATGGAGCTATGTGGCATATGATCTCTTTTCTCTTATTAATGGTTGTACTTTTGGGGACTGTGTATTGTCACAGCTTGTAGAGGCACTCTTACGATGCCCATCACAAATTTAAATATAGATGGAGAAGTATTCAAAGTGATAATTTATCCATCAAACCTAAACTAAAGGATTAACTTAAGCAAACTTCCAACACCTAGACTACAATTTAGTCTCAGGGTGAACAATATAATTTAATTTAATCAAATTGTTTTTGCAGAGGTTCATAAAAAACTTAGCATCTACATTTGAAGTTTCTCAGGCTTATTAAAAACCTGTGTCCCTACTCTTCCTGCAAGCTTCATTTAGCTCTGTAAGCACAGAGGCTTGGATTTACCCACTCATCATTTAAAAATCTGGTGTGATAATACATACTTTAACCCATTATTCATTTTACTGTTTGGGGATGATTAAGTTCACTGAATTTTGCTGAGCTAGGACAAAATAGCTTTTTTACTCTCAAATGCAGTGGCTACATTTAAATTTCCAATATATACTTATTATGCATACTTACGAATTCAAGATTATCTCCCTCTGCATTGGGTTAAAAATGTACTTGAAGACATTATATTTGACTTTTGCCATCACATTTAGGGAAAACTATAATTATGTGAAATGCTGTTACAGCTTCTATACTGTTCTCAATATTTTACAAGAATCTACATTGAGTGTAATATGTGATGAATGCCTTAAATAACCCTTTCCAACACGATGAACATGCTTACACAGTTTCATCGTTTAAAATTAAGCTATTTGTTTTAGTTAGAATGTGTCTGAAAGTATCCAGAAATCACAGTCAAATTACTGTTCTTCATCATACCCCAGTAGATTACTATTTCAACAGTGCATTTCTAGTATCAAAGGAAAATTGTATCAGAGCTGTCTGTTACAGGAAAAGTGTTTGTTGCCCTTTCTAAGAGAGTTATAGTGCTAATGGAAAAAAAAAGTTCATTATGTCTCCTGGCAGTTACAACAGAGCCCTCAGTAGTCTTCAGCTGTGGAATTCAAGGCATTAATGTTTTCAAATCTAGTTTAAAATTAATTTTCTTCTAAATCAATTTACTTTCCGCATTTAAGCAGCCTCAGTTTAGCCCAGAAACACCTTTTTCAACAGCAAGTGCCAACCAATCCAATTTCCAAAAGATTTCTATTCTTTATTGTTTATACATATTAATATCATGTTTATTTATATATTATCATTAAGAAATATGACAGAGAAAAATGTTCTGGAGGACTTCAGGAAACCTAATTATACTCTGTAGCCTCTCTTATCAAGCTTAATTATCTGTTTATGTTACATTTTGCAGAGTTCCTATTCAGGAAAGTAGCAGGACTTTAAATTAGCTTTTGACACAAAATAACCTTTCTTTAAACTATGAAACTATACACAGATTATTATTGTTTCAGGAAAAATAAAAGTATTCAGTTATTGAATACTGTTCAGAGCAATTTTATTTTAGCAAATATAAGTAAAAGAGTTTTCACTCTTCTACTCTAGGCTAAATAACCTCAGAAGACTGTATGAGCGTAGATAATTAATGTCCAACTGCTTTTCTTTTTACTGCTAGAAGAATGACCATTACTTCTGTTATCTGCCGCTGTATTGTGAGAATGGTGAAAGTATACTGAGAGTAAAGATAAGTCTAGCCTGATGCCAGAATCTCGCCTTGCACCTCTAAGAAGTTAGAATGTAATCAGATACACATGCATGTTTTTTAACTGGTAGATTATTATTATTATTATTGTAAAGCTTGGTGTCTCATCTAAGCTAGTTGTATAGTTTCACAATGGAGAGATTTTATTATGAGAAGTAGGCATCTCTGGACACCCATTCATGTCAGCTTGAGTTGATTTCCTAATGCTTAGGGTGAAACCCTATAGTCTCTCTCCCTGAGACTAGAGAGAGGCTTGATCTCAGAGGAACATTGTCGTGGTTTAAGCCCATCCACGCAGTCGCTCTTTCACTCCCCCCCCAACTTAGTCCTCCCCCCTAAATACAAGGAAGAGAATACAACCGCTCACCACCCCAGGTCGACCAAGCAGAAAGAGAGAGAGAGACCGATCGCCCTTCCAGGTAACAGCCCCTCACCCCGGTTCCACCTCCTGGGCATGACGTGCTGTGGTACGGAATACCACCTTGGCCAGTCCTGGTCAGGTGTCCTGTCTCTGCTTCCTCCCGGCTCCCCCTCCTCCCTGGCAGAGCATGAGGCTCAGAAAGTCCTTGCT